>JADAXU010000108.1:0-206449 GCA_018340775.1 Taxus wallichiana var. yunnanensis | reverse complement strand
TGGAAGTTATGCATTGCTTAGCATTATTTTCCCTGCTAGTTTAGAGTAGAGTAGACTTTTTTATTTAGTAATAGCGTTTACATTAGCCTTATGTCTCATTCGGTATATATGATTTGGTCTTTGTATATAAGTTTTGTCTATTTGTTCACAAGTGCAAAAGGCCAGGCTCTTCAAACATTCACAGAAAAGACCTAGTTGTTTGTAATAGTTTCCAGCTCCAAAAAAAGTTCAAATGCAAAAACACTAAATCCATTTCGAGACACCATTTAGTGGATAGATGAAAACCTCGTTCAAAACAATTTTCTACTCGTAACCTCTCTTATTTCCCGGAGGATTGATATGGAAAATTGAGAGTGACGCAGACAGGCCTGTGGTCAAAGATATAGGTTGGCAGTAGTCGTGGTCACTTATTAAGGATGGCGTTAGGTCATCATTTCGACCACGCTTTCACCTGAGCACATATACACACCCTTCATCTACAGTGATGTCCTCGTGAGTCACCAAATTGTTATCCATATTTTTACCCTTGGGTAAATAGCATCAGCCAATGAAATCACATGGTTAAAGGCTTTAGAAATCATGTTCAACCTACAAACAGAGGCGAGGAACCTCTAAGGCTGGAGCTGGGCCCTCGCAAAGATCAAATGACTCAGGTACAAAGAAATTCCGAGAAATGCCCTGCAGGACCCAGTTGTACTTCTCAAACCATCAAACTCGTAGGGATCTAAAATGAAGTTAGCAGACTGGGAGCACAGGCCAAGCGGTGTCAAAGGACCAGAGGCCTGCAAGATAAGAGACGACGGTTCAAGTCGTCAGCTCAAACGACTCGGGAATCTGCCCAAATTGGCTATAAGGAGTGAGACAACGAACGCTACAAGTGTCCAAACAACACACCTCTAAAGATTGAACCCAAAAGGGTAGATTCAAACAAAGCACACCATGCCCTCATGTGTCTCGTGTCCAAAGTGGGGAAGAGTCAACTAAGTCAAAAGTACACAAAGGGATCAAAAAAGATATTTTAAGCATAAAAGACGCTAAAGTGATTCTCGCCGCATGTGGTCGCTTGGCACATCTTCAAAGATAAATAAAAGGAAGACTCAAACTTGTGCCAGCTCAATGAAGTGAATGTCAACAAAGGTCAAAAGGAGAGTGGGCCCAAAATTGCTAAGATAGAGAACCACCGTGACCCTCCACATGTCTCATTTGCATTTTCAAAGGAAAGTCTGGAGGTAGTTATCAAATGAGTTAACGGCTCGCCATATGTCCCAACTCTTAAAAAGACAGAGGTGGGGTTTGAATAGGAAAATTAGAGGTAGGCTGGGCCGGAGGTGCCAAGTGTTATCAGCGATGCCATTTCAAAGGTAAAATTAAAGAAACAAACAAATTTCAAGCCTCTCGCGCAGGTTCAGTGGTCGACTTCGGCCCCGCCAAAAAGGACTCGACAAAATACAAGGACCCCAAGAAGCTCACTTGAGACCATCAGCATGCCAAACTGCAGCTTCAAGAGTGAAGAAGAGGCCAAATTCTGGCAAGGCAGGTCATCACGTGGACCCTAAAAGGGCAGTGACTTCTTAAATATTTCCCCAACCCTAATATTATTCCTTATCGGCTGTATCTTTGGATCAAGAATAAAATTTGGGTGGGAGAATACTTATGGAAACATCTCAATGCCTCTACAAAGATCGATGCATAAAATATCATTTTTGGTAGGTTTCGGTAGGCAAAAATGGAAAACATCTCCTGTGCCATTAATACGTAATCGCTTGCCTCAACTACTAGATCTTATTCGATTTGATCTCGCTAGGAAACCGTGGCGACATATTGTGGGTAGATTTTGCATAAGGCATTGATATTCAAAGGGTTGAGCTTTCAAAATGATTCAATGACATCCTCATGGTGGTCGGATCGTGATTCAAATTCTTCCCTTTCTCTCTCTTATTCTTCCTATATATCTTTAAGTGAGATAACACATTCTAAAGGTTGGTCAATATCATTTCTCTCTACTCGCTCTCTCTATCTGTCCTCCCTAGTGGTCGGTAATAATAGTAGTCTAAAGCCTCCTCGTCATGGCTACGTGAATGGAATTTTCTTTCCTCTTTCCCACTCGACGAGTGTACTCACGGTGAACTTTTAGAGCAATAAAATCATGCTTCTGTGATGTATTTCGCCCATCCTTGGGTTTAATCGGTTCCTTCTAGCCTCTCGTCATCAGTTAGGGCATAACTATGCATACTTACAATGTTTCATTATAGGTCATAGAGAGCTATGCTTAATGGGTTTCCTGTAAGCCAGGTGTCTGTGTGAAAACTATCTCCGGGTCTGTGCAGTAATGCTATGTTTGGCCCATTCTCTCCATCCGCTCACCTTCTCGCATTCTCGTGCAATCGCCTAGATTATTTACCAACACTTCCCTTTTGTGCTATCACCACTATAGTGTAGGCTCTTTCAACTTTCTTGCTCTCCCTCGTCCCTATCTCTCGACAGTTATATTAGGTTAGAGTTAGTATCTGACATGTCTTCCTTAGAAGTAGCTTTCTGGTAACATGTGGGGACTAGTAGCTAAGAATCCATTTCTTCTGGAAGGATCCATATCAAGTTTTGTAAGTCCCACAACTTCTGAGAGATGGTCCCATGTTGTGCTAAATCACACCAAATGCTCCCACCTCACAACCCAAATGATTCAAGCGGGTGATTTTGCACTAATAAGCACATCAGCTTTCTCATCGTACGCTAGCTCATTTTTACTATCACTTGTTTACTATCCCATTTATTTGCATGTTCATTAGTTTCTACTATGCACACCGCTCACCCCCGTAGGTATCGAAATCTTATATACATATTAGCTTTGTGGTCCCTCTCCTTTGGGCCACATTATCCTAGAGTCATCACATGCACCCCAAAAAGGGGGGCATTTATCATGAAAAATCACCCCTACAACATCTCGAGCTTTAAATGCACATATTAAGATAAAGACATAACCAACAAATGCACACAATTCCATTGGCCTAGAATTCGACTTGTATCCAAAACACACAAAAACACTAGTGCCCAGCCACAATCCTGCATGACAGTAGAGTAGAGCGTATGGACACCCACTCACAATTATATTCCGGGAAAAATATCTGAATTTCATTTCAAATACAATTCCATGTTTACAACACGACCCAAATCCAATACCGTTAGCACTTGTCTCCAGCTACAAAAATACGACTATGATTACAATCAATTACAACAAGAACAATAATACGAACAATATGAACAAATTAGGGATGCCATCAATCTATAGTGGCAAGTTATCATTTGAGAAGAATCAGATGGAGTCTGAGAAAACACTAGATATCTCTCCCAACACTTCTCTTGATCATGATATTCTCCCAAAAACTTGTTCTCGGCATGGAGATCACCCAAAACTCATCCTTGGCTTGGAATCATAAAAACTCATTGTTCCGTATGAGATCACCTAAAAACTTTCCTCAAAGGTGCATGATATCACCAAAAAAACTTGCTCTTGGCATGATATTTCCCAAAAAAACTCACCATTTTCATTCAAATCTAGCAACTCCAAGAAAAATAGGACAATTTTCTATCTCACACTCTCTATACATCAGGTGCACTTTTTGTCCTTTATATTTTTTTACTTATATATACATTAATATGATTTTTCATATACTGACTTCGACTACTTTTATCTTCTTTTACAGGTCCATTCTTAATGCACAACAAGAAGTAGCTCACATTAGCAAAAAAGCTCCAACAACACACTACTACACATACACTTCATCCCTAGGTTCTATTTCCCTTTCCTAGTTTCCGTGTCTTCACATTCACGATCACTCTACAGCTTCACTTGTCCACTTGATACACTAATCACCACACTATTCTTCTACATGGCATTAAGTAAAGTATACATTTTCTATATACTTTATGCTATCGAGTATTCACTCAACAACATAAAGTGGGGAAATGTACATACCAATCTTATGCACTTGGTACATTTTAGGTTAGTCCTAATGCATACTATATATAGGTATACATGATTCCTAAGCAATAAAAAACTTGTGGTTGAAGAACTTCGCTCGAGGTGTTTTTATTTATCCTTTGCCCCATGACTTTATTAGCCTTACACATCTTACACCCTTTTCAAAAACTTAGATTGATTTATCTTTTATGGCCTCAGACACTAGCGCCTAGTTAGGGCACAGAAGCGATACGGTGCTCCTGTCCCTCCCAGGTGCTCCCGAAATTCTTTTTATCTTCTTCTTACTCTTTTGGTCTCTTTTACTTCTTTCAACCTTTTTAATAACTTTAGGTTCTGCCTTTCATTCACAGTATGTAAAATCTGAAAACAAGGGAATCATATTTATACTTAAGTTATTGCTCCCTCAAATAAGAGGCCAAGCACTAGAATATCTACGCATACGCTCTGAAACTTCGCATCCAAAAGCGTAGAAGGGAATTTCCAAAGTATACATTTAGCACACTCATAAAGGACAAGAGACTCAGCAGTAAAATGCATACATATCATCATGAGGGTGATTCTTATTATATTCCACTAATGCACATCTGCATACTTGGAGAAATCTATATCTAGCATGCTATCATAGTGCAAATTGCATAGGAAACTTAGGCATCATTACACACACATGTACACAAAAGTACATGGATTTTGGAGATATAGTAGAAATGCCCTGGGTCATAAGATCACTCACGGGTGACCATCGTATCAATTCAAATCCACATTCTACATATTTTTTAATAGATTTGATGTTGTTTCAGTGGACATGTGTAGGTATACATTTGTTTTAGCACGTACATAGTATGTGATCAAAATCCTAACAAAAAATCTGATTAGAGTAAAACAAATATCGGAAGCAAAGACCTTCCGCAACCTAGAAAAATTCAAGTTAATCAGCACTTTAAGTCGGGACATCAATCGCTTCAGACCTCAAACACTAGTTCTGGGGTGCTACCGTCTCTCTTGTGGGAATTTTTGTTCTTCATATTTATGTATTTCTTAAATCTTCATATCGAGCCTTCTTTACTTACATTATTTTACCTTACTCATTCCAACAATCACTTATTCCGCATCATCATCTCCATATTACATATTTAATCTAGCTACATAATTACTACCCTCTCATCTTTCTTAAGGTTTCACATTAGCCGATGATTATTTCATTGTCTTTAATGTATATTATCATTTTTATATCATTAGTCATAGTAAAGTTACTGTATGAAATAAAGATATAATTAAATTTAAATTAAATCACACACACACACACACACACACACACACACACACACACACACACACACACACACACACACACACACACACACACACACACACACACACACACACACACACACACACACACACACACACACACATCACCTATAGAAAAAAGTAATAAATATTAAAAACTAAGACTATAGTAAAATCATCTGAAGAATCGTCTCCCACCCTCTTCAAAAAACATTTTTTCATCTCATCCTCATCTTGCAAAGTGACTAATAAATACATCTCAATCAAAACATACAAAACATAAAACATATGAGGTTTAATAATGGAATAATAAATTCACTGTGGTTAACTCATCCCGTAACTGCTCTAGAAATAATCAAAATGCCCCCACTTATTTATGGGATAATTTGAATGAATGGTGGAAATGTATAACATTTTTCTCCAAAACACTGACTACTAAGAATAGTAACTTTATATGAAAAACAAATAATTGATTCGATGTGGTCAAATGTGATTTCAGAGAGAGAAATAAACTTATTAAATTTTTCTATTTGGGCAAGAGAGAAAATTGTAGTAAAATTAATTGCTAAGACCCAATGGGAATCCCACTCGCTCAGGAGTTGGATAGCAATTCATTTAAAAGACTCTAAGGAACTTAGGGAAAGTTGAGACAAATATATAACCTTGAGGCATGAAGGCAATTATGAATGAATTTTAATGCAAATGACCATCTCAAACTCATCTAATCATTAAAACAAAAATCACAAATCAATCCCTTTACTCATTAACTATTCATGTTTACATAAGAGTTTATGATTGTTACTTTATCTCTTAGAAGCATTTCTGAACCTTCGTGGCACTCTCTAACGATTCAACTCTATGCACACAAACTTTTTTATTCTCTCTCATCCCTCCGCAAGATCTCTACAATCATCATATTCTAGACTCAAGAAACTTGACCCACCTCCTTCCTTTTTACCTTGAAATCAATTTCCTCGTCTACAAAGGTCTTAACCAACTCTAGCCAAATTTGGCTTATGGTTTAACTTGGTCTTGGTAAACACTTAACCCCATGTTCTTTCACCTTCCTATAATGCTATATTAAAGTCATCCCAATTCATTCCAAATGCTCAAAACTCCACCTTTACTTTTTATTTCTTCAAAATTGTCCCTTTATAAGCCTCACATAAGACCATGCACTCTACTCCCAACCTCAATTCATACTTATACAAACACCTAGTAAGGATATGACAGCTTATTTAGTTCACTTTAGGGGTATCTTGAAAATTCTCCAAAATTCTCATAGACTAACCCCGCTAATACAATTCTCTACATCATTTTTGCCATTTGCCTCTAGACCTTTACCAGTATGTATCCACCACTGTCATGGATATATTTACTTTGAGGAAGTTCCAAGACACAAAATTTATATATTTAAGCATTCAGTGAGGGTGTATCAAAAGTAGGTAGAAATTTTCAGACCCTCCTTCAAAAGATGTAATATAGTTCCTTCATTAATCCATTCATCATATTAAATCCTTTAAGGATTCCTTCAGACAATTTCTCCAACCAAATGTCATAAAAGATCAAAAACCTCTCCAATGAATTGTTAAATTTCTAAAGAATTATTTAATACATGTTTTTAGGCATTTTTCTAAGTGGAAGGGTTTCTTTCCTCAAACACTAGTCATGACAAAAGTTATCTATCCCAGAAGAGGTAAAAGTTAATAAAATGAATTATATGTAATTTCAAGCCACAAAATTTTAATGATGTGTCTGTATACACCTATCCCACATTATTGTATTACCATTGGGTGAATATCAACCCCTTAGCTATTGGAATCACAAGTTTCTTATTTTCACAGCTTGTAGATGCACAAAGAATTAAGCATATAAATACTCATCAGAAAGCAATATCTAGATTTTCATACAATTTTGTTACGAGGATCATCTAATTTGGTAGATTTTTTCAAATAAATTTGACACTCTAAAACACAAAATCTCCACTTAATTATTTTCATTTCCATGAATTTCTAGTCCCAATATAGGTCCTGTGCTTCAATTACCCTAGTTTTACTAACACTGTATTTATAAACAAAATCCTTACCCCAAATTTTGGAATGATTCTTTTAAATTAACTTTTCTCATAAGATCACCCTGATAAATCCTTCCTCATCAAGAACATATCAAGCATTTACTGTAAAAAAAAACCATGCAGTCTAGACAAATCTCTAGCATGCATTTCCATACTCATGGTAAGTAAAACATTTCGTCACGCATAACCCTAACAATCCACCTAGAGTGTTTCTAAACAAACTTTTCAAATGTTCACAAAAGATAACTTGAATTATCCATACCATGAGAATCAAACTCAACACTTTAATGAGAGAGACAATACTAATGTGTCCTCCTCCCCATGCTCATGCCTGCAGAGTGAATCCCTCAACTACCTACCATTTAAGCTTTTAGCTCATTTTCTCCTTCTCATCACCAACCCTAACTAACTATCTTAGACTTATATGACGTATACAAGGCCAATACACTCTAAGACTCACTTTACAAATTTTCTCTAACATTCAGTGACTTCCCTACAAATAAGGACCTATAAACATATACGTGAATAACTTAAGTACTCACTCACATTTATTACAATTACCTTTTCACTCTATAACAATCACATTTCTTCCTTTTCAATCCTTTACAATTTTGAATCCCATTTGGAGGGAAAGTACATTAAGATGACAAATTCAAATCTCGTTACATTCTCAACATCTAGTCATGACTCACATTGGCTCCCTAAGACCTCTAAAACACTCAAACAACCTAATATCATGAAAATAAGTAAAATTACCACCCTAACAGTCTTCTCATTCCTCGATGCCTCCCCGCATCGAATAACCTATTTTTTTCTCCTAAAACAATCCATTAGTATCAAATAATTTTAATTGAACTATTAAATTCCCACTCATTGCACAAGAATAATATTGTATTCAATGATCTCTGACTCAAAAAATATTTCTTACAGGACATCCTTTACTTTTGGGTCATCCATCATAATCTATAAAAATAAGAAGGCAATAATTAGAAATGTAAAACTTAGATTGATGGAATGGGTATAAGATAAATCATGATATGTTTTCATACATGTGGTAGATTTATTATGTGTATGGTGATATAATTTGCTACTATTTGGATACCCCATGCAACATACAACAAAATGTCATATATGATAGGAATATGGCATCTAGAACAAATAAATGAATACTTAACGATAAGCTTTATCTTCCCAAAGAAAAACTGAATAAAGAAATTGCGAACAAGACATTATCACATGTAATCTGACCACAATATTGATATAATGTCATTGGTGTTCTGGCTAATGTTGTCAAGTCGCGATTGAAGGAAACAAGCAAGTCCGTGTGGCATAGCGTCATCATGAGGTGTTAATCATCGTTGAAGCATGAAGTTTGCTCAAGTAAAGGTACGCGTTTCGTGTCGCGCTATTTAAGTAACAGTACAGTGTAATCACATAGTTGTCTTGATGCACACAATGCATGGTTTACTACAGTTATTTAGCTTGTGTGGTCTATGCAGTGAGCTCCATCGGTGGTCAAAGTTTCTATGCGGTGTCTAATGATGTGTTAGAAAAGTGGTACAAATATGCGGAATAATCCCTCACAGAATCCACAAGAGGAAAAATAGGAAACCATATATGTAAATGTCATTACATCTCAAATAAAAATTACGTAATAAATCACATAACAGGAAAGAGACAAGATTTAACGTGGGTTCACCTAATTTGGGCTACGTCCCACCAAGAATCACTTGCTGCATTTTATTACAAGCCACCACTCTCTCCAATATAATACCCAGATCCATTCAGAGCAAGCGCTCAATGTGAGACTCTATGGTAATTCCACACCCGAATTCAAAACACATCCGCAATACATTTCGCTTGTCCATCTCATCATATGCATAAGACCATATAAATAGACAACTGCTCGGGCAGGGCTTTTACAAACCGTGGGTATCAAACCATAAGCAAAACTCCGCTCCCATAAATCCCATGGGTCAAAAACTGCACCCATATGAGAAAAGTTAATGCTTCCCTGAGTATGTCAGTGCCTTTTCAGGCAAAAATTTTATGCCTAAAAGTGTACATGAAAAGTGTACAGACTCTTGAGTGGTACAATCTTCAACACTTTCACACACATGAAAATAGGCTCCACAACCTAACAACATATGTTTCCAGAGAGATGTGTCGTATATGGCATGGGTTGGGCCTGTGAATGTCCCCTTTCCTATGCCAAAGGCCTATGGCCAATTCGAGTCCAAGCTCTTGGTCATACCTGCAAGGGGCTTTGGATGCCAGGAGCTATTGGGTATGAATATAGTCCATTTTGTTATAATTTTCATGTACATAAGCAAAAAGGTGTTTCTTGGAGGGACTAGATGTTATGTTTTTGTCGTTAGAAGGGGCCACATGGTACTAATGTTCTAATTTTGCATCTAAGGGCGTCACTTTTTGGACCATGGCGACTTAAAAGGAAAAAATTAACTTAAGTTACTTTTATTTTACCGTCCTTTCATAAGGAAAAAAAAATGGGACTAGGGTTTATTGAGGCTCTTTTTCCTTGGAAGAAGTTATATAAGGAGTTGGGGAGGAAAAGGAAAGATCATTCTCTTGCATACCACAATTATTTTCTTTCATGTGCAATTTCGCTTATAAATCTACAACTTCAGTGGAGTGAAATCTCATAGGAACCCTAGCTTCTCGGGTGGTAGAGAGATCCATCCCTAGCTAGCCGAGGCATTCTTCTGTAGTGAGAGATCTACCCTAACTTGTTATTTTGGGGTTGTTTTCAAGGCTGATTTACATAGGTATTTTTCAGAGGTTTTCAGAGGAAGGGTTTTGAGGGTTTCTAAGACATTTGGTGAAAGATAATCGGAGAGGGTTTTCATGATCAGACTTATGGCAGCCATTTGATAGGGTTTAGCATCCATTCCATTGGGTTCTATTACTTGAGCATATCTTCACTCATTCATTCTATAGTGTGATGCATCGGGAGAGGGTGTTAGGGTAGTCCTCACGCAAGATAGCATCCCATTTCTATGAGAGTCGTAAATCAAACCTAAAGTGGAGAGAGGGTATTCAATTTATGAAAAGGAGATGTTGGTCATTATGCATGATTTGGCCAAATTTAGAGAATACCAGTGGGTAGAAAAATTCATGGTTTGCACGGATCACAAATACAATTTGAGGTTCTTCTTTGGGGAAGAGGAGCTCAACGATCACCAAAAAAAGATGGGTAAAGTTAAGGTATACGAAAACATATGACTTCGACATCGAGTACACTAGAGGTAAGAATAATATTATTGTTGATGCTTTATCTAGGAGGCCTTACCTCACTTATATGCTTAGTTTTATGTCTCGATATTTTAGTAGATTGGGAAGGCTCATATACTTGTTGAGCATTCCAAAAATCAGCTTTGCATGTGATATCACAGAGATGGTGTCAGACAGATGACCGATACAGAGTGGATGATCTCATTTTTACAAGGATAGGATTTTCCTTATACTAGGGTCCAAGATGAAGGAGAAGATACTTCAAGTAGTACATGATACACCACTAAATAGGCATCTTGGGTATTTCAAAACATACAGTTTATCAGTGAGAGATTCGCATGGAAGGGATTTAAGGACGATGTCCTTAACCATGTCGAGAGTGTATGGTTTCCAAAGAAACCAAATTTGAGCAAGCTCTTTCCAAAGCAGATTACTTCAACCTCTCCCCATTCCGGACTCAGAAATGGGAAAGCATATCTATGGAATTTATCACAAGGCTTCCTTGTGCATGGGCATAGCTATGCATTTATGTTGTAGTCGATTGATTAACTAAGTATGCTCATTTCTTTTCCCTACCCAAGTAATGAGGCATGAGGCGGTGGATGTAGGCTCCAAATATTCTATACAAGTATTTTAGACTACATGGGTTGCCTAAAAATATTGTCAATGACAGGACAAGATCTTCATGAGCACCTTGGGCGAGGAGATCTTCAAACTAAAGCAGGTACGAGTCGACTCAAGATCAGCCTACCACCCATGATATATGGGTAGTATGAAGATAGTCAATAAGTGGATAGAGGGCTACTCAGAGTTACATGTTAGTGAAATTAGCGGGCATGGATTAGATGGTTACACATGGGTGATTATTAAGCTACAATACCACCTATTAGATGATCATAGGTATGTCTCCTTTCCGAGCCTTGATGGGTCCGACAACTATGAAATTTTTCGGATTTGGCATTACGAGATACCTTTTAAGCTCCTCAAAGCTTGAGATTGGTTGCAGTGAGAACTAGGGATATTTTAAGGATCTCATGGAGAACCTTCATAAGGTACAAAATCAATAGAAGGTATATGCAGTCGACATGATAGAGAGGTCTTTTGAGGTTAGAGGATATAGTACGCCTATGTCAAATGTTCCATATAGCAAGCCCTCACTGAAGCGGAGTAAAAGGTGCGTAGAAATTGAAACCATGGTTTTGGTCTATGTACCTGTAGTTCTTTTGAGTCTGTGGTAGTTACATATGAGCAAGAGCTACCAGAGCATAAGAAGATACATAATGTCTTTCCATGTTTCATGCCTTAAGAAGGCACTCCTTGGACAATGTATTTCACCATCTACAAAGTTGCCATTAGATTAGGAGGGAAGTTGGTGTTCAGAATCAGAATCCATTATCAAGAGAGACAGAAGAGGGGGATTAGAGCATGAGTGATCATCGTGTTATTTGGTGCGATGGAAGGATTGCCACTTGAGGATGCTACTGGGAGGGAGAGTAGATTTTACAACATCCTAATTTGCATTTACTTGAGGACAAGTAAAATTTGGGAAGGGAGAACCGTAATGTCCCCTTTCCTACGCCGTGAAATGCCTAAGAGCCAATTCGATCCAAGTATTGGTCATACCCAAGGGGATTTGATGATGGGAGCTATCGGGTATGAATATCTAGTCCATTTTGTTATAATTCTTCATCGACATAAGCAAAAGGTGTTTTGAGGGACTAGATGTTATGTTTTGTCGTTAGGAAGGGGTCACATGGTACTAATGTTCTAATTTTGCATAAGGGGATCACTTTTGGACCATGGTGACTTAAAAGGGGAAAAGTAACTTAAGTTAATTTTATTTTATTGGCCCTTCCAAGGGAAAAATGCTTGTGACTAGGGTTTACTGGGGCTCTTTTGCTTGAAGAAGTTATATAAGGAGATGGAGGAAAAATGAAAGATCATTCTCACGTATACCTAATTATTTTCTTTCATGTGCAATCATGTTTTGCAAATCTACAACTTGTGGAGTGAAATCCCATAGAACCCTAGAACCATCCCTAACTAGCAGGCATTCTTTCTGGGTAGTGAGAGATCTACCCTAGCTTGTCATTTTGGGGCTATTTTCGTGGCTGATTTACAAAGGTATTTTAAGAGGTTTCAGAGGAAGGGTTTTGAGGGTTTTGGAGACATTTGAGAAGAAAATCATAGGGTTTTCATATCAGATTTATGGCATCCATTCGAGTAGGGTTTAAGATCACTTGAAGGCCTTTTCATCAATTTCCAACCGTTTTCCAAGCTAGTGAAACTTGTTTGGAATATCAGAGCCTTTATTTGATGGGATTCTAGTGGCATCTAATTCATATCTAGGTTGGAATATCATACCCATATTTGTAAATGTTATTTCCAAATTTTCATAATTTTTGCACTTGTATTTGAAGAGTTACAAATTTTAAAAGTTTTCCAACTATCTAGGGCACGTTGTACTTTTCTGGCAAGTATTTTATTATCCAAAAATTCCAAAAATAGTTTTCTTATGTTCTTTATATTATTAGCAAGCTACCTTTAAATTTTCAAGTGATTTAAGTGGATATTTTGGGAGATATTAATTTTTTTAGTTCGCTGCCTCTAACTCGTTAAAAATCTACAAAAATTAGTATTTTATTTGGCTGCAATTTTTCAATATTTGGTGCATTAAGTGGCATCCCATAAGGGATATTTTAGTCTCTGTAAGTTGGATAATGTGCCAGTTCCATGAATCATTTGTTGAAGTAAGCCAATCTAGGCCTAGTCCTCTAGACCTAAGACAAGGTGAAGGATGGTATGGTAGCATGAGGTATGAAGTAAAGTAGAATAGTATGATCATGTGAGGAGTGATTTGACAATGCATATTATGTTTGGAAGGTGTACAAGGCCATGGTTCATGTGCATATTGCATATTCAAGGTTCTTGGAGGCAAGTGCAATAAGACAAGGCAAAAGGCATGGAAAAACCATATATAATGGTGAGTTTATGAGGTAATCAGCATTAATGAGCATTTTAAATCATGTAGGAGGTCATCCTAGAGGTGTGTGAAAATTTTCAGGTTAGAATTCAAAGGAGGAAGCATGAAAAACTATTTTTCAACTTTACTGAGCTCTCAAAACTCTCATTCCCAGCTCGATGGTCAACTTTAAGTACTCACCCACACGTGTGTACTCTATGCATGGGGACCTATAATTTTTGTGGATTTTATGTAATGGGTCTAAGAAAATTTTCCAAGTGGAATGGGTTCATTTATTCGTCATAAATTTATGAACCATTTTTAAGAAGCCAAGTGGGTTTAAACCCTCCTAAAACCCTAGTTTCATAGTGATGGACAAAATATGAAGGGTTTGGTCCCAAAATGTCATGGGAAGGATATTATTATGGTTCTATGGCATGTAGAGAATTCATTAAGAGCTCATTTTGGTGGTGGTGGCATGCTCCAAGTGTGATGGTAAGCTACAACAAAAACTTTGTTTTGTGAAGATTTAAATGTACAGTGTATATGTTGCGGTTTATAAAATGAAACCAATTAATTATCAAGTCTTGGGATGTGTGATAAATGTATATGAAGAGATTTAGATATGTTATGTACTGATAAATTTATGAAACCTTTCTTTAAATGTGGCTACCTAATGACCAAAAAGAGGCAAAACCAATCATGGAGGTCTGAAAGGTTTTTTATATAATTGCATGGTGTATCCATGAAATATGAGCATGGATAGCTTATATAGGTATAGAATTATGTTTTTGAGCTCATGATTTGATAAGAATGGTGTATTTTGAACTTAAGCCTAATGGCCTAAATTTCCCTATTAGGCTTGTCAAGAAGGTTGTGGAACATGTATGCAAGTGTGAAATTATGAGTGTGACATATGTATATGAGTACTTGAAGATGTTTTTAGGTCTCTGTGAAGTTTTCCATGTAGTGATTGAGTGTGGAAGTGGAGTTTGAGGTGTTGGAGCTTGATAAGCTCAAGACTAGTTCTTGAGTCCTATATGCATATTTTAGCAGTTTTAGAGAAGGAAGGGATTTTGGGGCCTTATGCCCTATTTGATAGTGTCTCATGGATCTATAGAGTGATATGGGATCAGTTTTATTCATTACAAGTGCCCAAGAATTCTTGAAAACATGGCTTGATATGAGAACTTGTTCTCTTTTGAAGAGTGACATATTAGGTTCATATACCTAATATGTGGTGCTTGCCAAATGAAATGGTGTATACTGAAGAAGATGGATATGTAGAGTGTTTCATGCATGTATATTGTTGTGAGAAGATGTTTCTAAAGTGTTTCAAGATATTTTGGAGTCTTGATGGATCTACTTAGTGACCTTGAAATTCAAATTGTGACTGTTGGAGTGAAGAAATATTTTTAGGCCTAGTTGAGCAAGTTTGTATTGTAAGGCTTATGCCGACCTATATGGTCTTCTCATGTAACTTGTTAATGTTTTTAATGAGTCTTAATATGTTTCATATTATAGACCTTACATGGTCTAATGGTCTTTTTAACCTAGAGTGGTTTGTGGCATGATTCATGTATAAAAGTGAGTTGTATTTGCTCATTTGAGTAAGTTGAGAGAATGGAATTTTTGAGTGAGAAAGAGGAAGTGTGTGAAGAGGTTAGAGGGATTGGGAAAGATTAGAGAAGAGACATGAGAAGTTGAGAAGAGAAGAGGATCAAGAATAAAAATGTCATATTGACCTAATCAACACACTTTGGTGCATTCATGAGCGAAGAAGGAGAGAGAGTTGTTTGAGAGATTTTTGAGTGAAGAGGGCTAAAAGAGTGATCACAATCAGTTGGTTGAGCAAAAAGGTCATCAAGTGATCTTCATATTCAGGTGGATAAGTATGTGCTTGGTCATATTGGGGGTTGTATCCTCCTTGTAGAGTGATTTTTACTAAATAGGGGTTGGTGCCTCACTAAAATTGTAGGGGTTGGTGTTCATTGTGAAGTGGGTGCTTCACTAAAGAAATCTCTTGTGTTATGTAATATACATAGTATTCCTTTGTGTTGAGTAATATATGCAGAGGTTTAATAGATTTTATTCCCCTTGAGGTTTTCCCACATATATCTTATGTCATTGTGTCATTTTCTCATATGTATGTTTGAATTTATATAGGCTAATCATCTTAATGCTTAAAGGTTTATAATTGTGCATGGTTAATTAAAGAATCTTTTTAAACAACTGATTCAATAGTCATCAGTGCTTCCAACAATCGTATCAAAGCAAGGTCCATGTGAAGTAAGTATAACAACTTGGAGGAGATCATTGGAAGCACAGGTATCGTAGGCAGTCTAGTTCAAGATGAAGAAAATCCCTTGGTCGTAATGAGAGCATGATTAAAACCCTTGGGATTTGACATATGGATAACTATCCTTGATGTAAGATCTTCATCCCCTCTATCTCCATCTATTTATTCTAATAATACTTATGAAGATGAAAATAAGATAAGGAGGAACATGTTATGGTGTTAAGTAATCATGTGAATAACAAGATAAAACAAAAAAGAAAAGGAAGAACCTAAAGCAACTCAGCTCTCTAGTCATGATGGGAATACCGGTCAAATAATATTGTTTCTTGTTGAAGAACCTCAAGAACTCCTTCTATCAACACAAGAAGACTAATAGGTGGATGATGGAGAGATGAGGACACAAAAACCAAGGAATTGGATTCTTAAGTATGGTGACATGTCCCATGAGGACAAGGGTGTTTGGTATTGTTGAATATATCCAGTTGTATAGAGTACCTCCACTAGGATTCATGGAGACATTTCTCTCATTAAAAGCATGATGAACCCTTGACATATCCATGTATCATAGAGGTCTAATTTTGAGCTCAAAAGAATGGAAATTTGATTCTATCTTGATTGGTACAGAATTGTGAAATTGAGTATTAGCTTTGTGTTCTTGAAAATTCAAGTCACCTTGCTCCATGTAGATATTATGTTCTTTCTCTTTATGATTGCATAAGTGATATGGGTTAGAGGTATATCGAGATGTATAAGGTTTGTATTGATAAAATTCTAAGTTGTGAAAAGGTTTATGAGATTTTTGTGTATTTGTCTATGAGGTTATGAAAATGGCTAATCTGAATGAGGTTGAAATCGTGTCATTTTGAGGATAGTGGTAAGGCTTGGTAAATTTGTGAAGAAACAATAGGTGTGTTAGTGATATAGGGCATAAGAAAGACATGATGATCATGAATGAAGTCAAAATGTTGTCTTCTATGTGTTTTAGTGGTTCCAAGCAGCTATGAATGTGCGCATCATCCGGGGCATGAGTTGAGTCATGAAGGTGTCCTAAGCCCATGGGCACTCAAAGAAGGCACATATCCTAAAGGATGTCTACTTGAGTAAGGTATGAGCCCTAATATGTCACTTATCAAGCCATTGATTTTAGTTAGTTGGTTGATCAAGGATGAGTCAATTATGCTTATGATTTTTCAAGGGGGAGTTGTATTGCTCCAAAGAACCATAATGGAAAGGAAGAAGGTCAACAAGGCCTTGTTTGATTTGGTTGATGTTTCCAACCAAAAATGTGAGTCAAAAGTGAAGATGCCTATAACAAGCATGAGACCAAAGTGGTGTGTATTTTCTTCCGGGGGAGAATTGTGGATGTTTGAAGACTATATCCAAGATATGTAGTAGTTTTTGAAGTCAAGAAGGTAAACATAATCTCAGGGAGATATGATTTTAGTCATGTATGTTAAAGTGGATCCAAGGTGTAGTCATAAGAAGCATGCAAGTTAGAGGTAAAGGTTCAAAATGTTGTCTACACCAAGACTTAAGAAACAAAATTGTATGTATATATATATATATATATATATATATATATATATATATATATATATATATATATATATATATATATATATATATATATATATATATATATATATATATATATATATTCAGAGGTAACAATGAGCAGGTTGAAGATCAAGTCAAATGATCATCTACAACAAAATGTGTCAAGAGAGTGAGTATAAACCAAGGGGGAGATTGTAAGTATGAATTTATGCATTTTTGATGTTGTTTTCATGTCAACTTGATATAAGATCCTTTTTCATAGATTTCAAAGGGGGAGTGTACTCATAAACAAGAAGGTTGAGGTTTGAAGGTGCTTGCATGAATGGATGCCATAAATGTTTCAAAGATGGTTGCCATCAATGACAGAGGGGGATATTTTTGGAATTAGTGTCATTGGTGTTGTCATTAATGGAAAAGGGTGTCCAAGTGGCATATGAGTCAACATGAGGTGCCAATCATCAATAAGCATGAAGGTTGATTGATAGTGTCTTGTTTTGGTGTCATGAAGTGTTGCATTGGTGTAATGGCATGGTGTCTTGATGCATATGCGTGGTTTAGTGCATGGTTCAGCTTGTGTGGTCTAGTGAGTGAGCTCCAGTGGTGGTCAAAGTTTTTATGGTGTCTAAAATGTTCAGAGATATGTGTCAGAGGTGTATGAGTGTCTGTAAGATGGAGAACATGTTAGGTTCCATGAAGCATGTGTTGAAGCAAGCCAATCTAGGCCTAGTCCTAGACCTAGTACAAGAATATGGTATGGTAACATGAGGTATGCAAATAAAGCATACTAGTATGAGAATGTGAGGAGTATTTTTACATTGTATATCATGTGTGGAAGGTGTACAAGGCCATGGTTCAGGTGCATAGTGCATATTCAAGGTTCTTGGAGGAAAGTGCAAGAAGGAATGGGAAAACAGATAACATGGTGATTTTTTCAGAGGTAAGAAAGCATGAATGAGAATTTTAAATCATGGAGGAGGTCATCCCAAATGTGTGTGGAAATTTTTAGGTCAAAAGTCAAAGGAGGAAGCATGCAATCATGTTTTGATCTTTACCGAAATCTCAAAAATTTCATTCCCAACTTGATGGTCAACTTCAAGTACTCACCCACACATGTGTACTCTGCATGGGGACCCAAGATTTTTGTGGATGTTAGGGCATGGATCCAAGAAAATTTTCCAAGTGGAATGGGTTCATTTGGTTGCCATAATTTTATGAACCGTTAAGAAGAATCCAAGTGTGTTTATACCCTCAGAAACCCTAGTTTCAGAGTGATGGAAAAATATGAAGGGTTTGGTCTCCAAATGGAATGGGAAGGATAGTATGATTGTTTAGGAATGTAGATAATTCTTCAAATATCATTTTAGTGGTGGTGGCATTCTCCAGGTGTGATGGTAAGATACAAAAAAACCTATGTTTTGTGAAGATTTACATGTACGTATGTGTTGCAGGGTTCTAAATGAAACCAATTGATTCCTCAAGCTTGGGATGTGTCCTAAATGTATATGAAGATATTTTGATAGGTTATGTGAAATAAATTGATGAAACCTTTCTCCTAAATGTGGCTACCGTTAATGGCCTAAAGAGGCAAAAACCAATCATGGAGGTCTGAAAGGGTTTTGATATAAATGCATAGTGTAGCAGTGAAATATGAGCATGGATAGCTTATATATGTATGACATGATGTTTGAGCTCATGGTTTGATCAGAAGTGGTGTATTTTGGCTTAATCCCTAATGGCTTAATTATCATATTAGGTTTGTGAAGAGAAGGTTTATGGAACATGTATGCAAGTGTGAAATTTTGAGTGTGACATATGCATATGAGTTCTTGAAGATGTTGTTCATGTCCCTGGTGAAGTGTTCCATATAGTGATTGAGTGTGGAAGTGGAGTTTGAGGTGTTGGAGCTTGATAATCTCAAGACTGGTTCTTGAGTCCTATATGTAGATTTGAGCAGTTTTAGAGAAGGAAGGGCTTTAGGGCCTTGTGAAATTTTGATAGTGTTTCATGGATTTGGAGATTGATATGGATCATGTTGATTTAGTAAAAGTTCCCAAGAAGTCTTGACAACATGGTTTTATATGATAACATGTTCGGTTTTGAGAGTGACACATTAGGTGCTTAGACCTAATAATTGGTGCTTGCCAAATGGAGTGGTGTATACTACGAAAATGGATAGAGAAGAGTGTTTCATGCATGTATATGGTCAGAGAAGAGGTTTATGAAGTTTTTAGATCTTGTGGAGTATGGATGAAGCTAATTAGTTCCCTTAAAAGCTCAAATTGTGTGGAGTGAAGACCTAATTTTTAGGCCTAGTTGAAGAAGTTTGTTTTGTAAGGCTTAGGCCTATATGGTCTTCTCATGTAACTTGTTAATGTTTACTTGTTTTACTGGTTTTGGGTACCTTAAGGGTCCCTTTTGCCGACCTATAGTACCTGGTCCTAGTTGTCTGGGACTTATCTTGTGGACATGCCACTTCTATTTTGGCCCCTACCTTCACTTGAGGGGGTGTTAGAGTAGGTATTTACCTTAGCTCATGTCACCTAATTATTTTTTATTGTATTTATCCTCACCCACTTATGTGTGTTGATATTTGTTTTTATTTATTTAGATATTAGGATATTATCTAGTATTAGGTATAGTTCTTTCCTTGACTATGGTATTGATTAGATCCTTGTCTAGTTCTCTCCTAAATCTATGTCTTGACTAGTTTTTGATGACTAGTTATTTCCTTGATTTGAGTTCCATAATAATATATGATATTGTTGCTTATTTGTTTCTGAAAGGTTTATGTAAAGTTATTATGGCAGAATGCTTTCATCTTATAGATCATGGTGTTTGATTAACATCTGTGTTCTATGGCTTGGTATGATCTCGGTTATCATTCCTTTCAAAGTAGGAGATATAGAGCAAAGTAGAAAAAAAGGTTAGAGAATTTTAGAAGAGAAGAGGAGCAGACATAAAAAGGTCATATGACCTAATTAACACATTTTGGTGCATTCATGAGTTAAGAAGGAGAGAGTTGTTTGAGAGGGTTTTGAGTGAAGAGGGCTGAAAGAGTGATCACAATCAGTTGGTTGAGCAATAAGGTCATCAAGTTATCTTCATATTCAGGTGGCTAAGTGGGTGCTTGGTCATATTGGGGGTTATAGCCTCCTTGTAGAGTGGGTGCTCTACTAAATAGGGATCGCGTCCTTGTGGGGTTGTTGCCTCACTAAAGTTGTAGGGGGTTGGTGCTCCTTTGAATTGGGTGCTTCACTAAATAAATCTCTTGTGTTGTGTAATATACATAGGAGTCCTTTGTGTTGAGTAATATATGTAGAGGTTCAATGGGTTTTCTTCCTCGAGGTTTTCCCACATATATCTTTTGTCAAGTGTCATTTTCTCATGTGCATGTTTGAATGTGCATGGTCTAATCATCTTAATGCTTAAAGGTTTATAATTGTGAATGGTTAATTGAATTAAAGTTTTTAAGTGACTGATTCACCCCCCTCTTAGTCATTATGCTTCCAACACACAAGAATCTTGGGAATTTTGTATAGTCTCTTGCACTCTTGTTCTTAAACCTATCCTCATAGTTATATGTATATGAAATGTGTATCAATGTTGTATTAAACACAATACTTTTTTTTATTTCATATAACAATATTGTTCTAAATTTAGGTAAGGTGCTCCTCTTGAAAATTGTGACTATTTTCCTATACATAAGTCAGTAACTTCACTTGGAGGATATGGTGAGGACTTATTTTCAAATTGAAGTCATCTTGTGAGCATGAATGTTTCGAGACTTTAGAATTCTTATGAATTGAGGTAAAATGATTGTATTTTATTGTTATATTGCTTTAAACATACTACTAATTCATGTTTGGAGTACATCAATAGGAAAATTTATATACTCCCAAATCAGGAGCTTTCTTATCTGGACAAAGTAAGAAGAAAATATTGAATACTCAAATTGATAACTTAGCTACACATAAATGTTTTAATAGTGAAATATGACCTTTATACCTAATTATTGTCATAACATATAAGCCTTCTAGTAATAAAGATCTAATAGTTTCACTCACACTCAACACCACTAGCAAGAAGGGTTGTTTTATATAATTTAGCATTAGCCTACATTCAAAAATTTTCCCCTATATATGTGAATATTTTCTTTCATTCCATCTACCTATAAATCTATGGAATATTTTTTCCATGGAGACCTTTATAATATTAGTTATGTAGCTAGGGAGGGGATTCATTGATTGAATTTCATAGTTTCCTTTGAAGAGATTGAGATCCAACATTTTTGAATGGTGTTGCAGGTGTAATTCCTTGTGCCTCGTTGATTTGTGTCCTCTTTTTTATCCTATAGCATTCACTATAGTCTATGGCTAGTTGATGAGCAGACAAAGAAATCCATTTCATCAAATGGTGTAGACAGAGAAATCCATTTCAACTTCCTCCTAATCCATATCCTTCAAACATGCATGAATAAGATCTTTTACAAATTAATGCATAAAATATTAACAAATTCCCACAATATTGTGGGTTTCCATTCCTTCTCCAATCAAAACTATTACATGCTCTTATTATCCTCATCCGGGCTCCACTATACCAAAATTACATGCATAGCTTCCTATGAGATCCCACTATAATCGAAAGCAAAACTACCTAAAGCCAATTTTGGCTTAGAACCAAACTTGAAAAACTCCATGATTCATGGAACATAATTCTAATCTTGGAGTAACAAGAAAACAACCTCCACTAAACACACCTGGACTTCCAACAACTCAAATTCGTTCCACAAATATGCTTAGTGCTTAAATTTGACTCATTTGCTTTATTATGGCTTACATAATAAATTGCACTTATGACATAATTTGAAATCTCACTTTACCATGATTGTCCTAGATGTCTAAATAGACCCCATACACAAAATTAACACTCCAACCTATAGATTGACTCCTAGAACAACTAAATGGCGTTGATGCTCCTGAATCACTCGTGAAGTTTAAACTTTACTAGGTTAGAGAAGATTGATTGGCATACACTTTGTATTATATTATCTTATTGAACATACGCTCATATGGTAACATTCTAAATTAGGCATGAATTCAGGTATTGAAGTTGCATTATAAGCTATCTGTGGCTATAATTTTGATGTAACAATGGAAGAAGATGAAATTAAGGTAATGTTGAAATTAAGTTGAAATGTATTTTTCATAAGGACTTCATTTCAATCCATTCCTTTTAGAGTTTCTATAGCATTTTAAATCATTCCACGCCACCGCTAAATGTTTTCTCTGTTCCTTATTCAGATAATTTAGTCTGATCAATAGTTGATATTGCTAATGGACTAATGATTAATAACATCCTTTTATAATATTTTTCTTGATGTCATTTACATTTATTGTTTTTTTGAAGTTTAATTCACAAGTAGAAATCAATAATTTGTTTCTCAAAAGGAACTATGTTTGATCTAGTACAAATCGATGTTACATTAAATTCTACATTATAACAAAGCCTTAAGGGTTCAATATATTTCTGCATGCATGGTACAAAAGGCCCCATGATTTCTCTCACAACATGGTTGATGGAAAAAACATGATGACACATCCTACTCATGGCCAATAGTTATCACCGTCCTAGGTGTTGCCACTTTCAATTATATGTGTAGCTAAAACGTGGAATCCAGTCATTACAATTGACATGAAGGTATTTTGGACGTAACAAATTTCATTTGGAAAAATGGCTACCTACATTTTCCTTTTGGGTCTTTCATTTTATCCAAAGTGATATTTTTAGGTCATTTTTCATGAATAGTTCTTTGGATTTTTATCTAACTATCTAAAGAGCATATAGGAAACTTGAAAGTCTTAAAAATATATTAGAATGGTTCTTGGAGCTAAAATTGTTCCTTAATGTTTAATGTCTTACATGGCCATGTGTCTTGAGCATAATCTTATGAAACATTTCAAAGTATTTTGGCCTTATTTGGACATTGGCAAGAGATTATTTTGATAGTAGATTCTAATAGAAAGTTTACACCATACTATCTTAATACAAAGAAATAAACTACAATGGTTTCTTATTGTTCTTAATGGGCAATTAGACATTTAAGAGTTCAAATTCCTTCCAAGTTCAAATGGGCAGACAAAAGGTTTGTAATTGTTTCAGGTTTACAAAATTTCCTTCTTTCTTGTTATAGGATCCATACCATGTATTATCATGTCAAAGGTAATTATAACTTTTCTTATTCAAGCTAAATATGATTGCAATTGTCTCTTGGTTTCCATACAAGTGTTCCTTAGTGATTGAACTTTAAAGATGTTCCAGGTTCTTCCTAACTTGAATAGGGGATAAGCCAATTATAACACAAATACAAAAAAAAATGCTACACTATTCAACATATAATAATAATGCAAGGCATTTAACAACTAAAATGACAACAACTTAGATTTAATAGTCTCGATATTGGGCACACCTTATATACCACCCATGTCCAAACCCATACGTAACAAAAAAATGCTATAATATTCAACATATAATAACAATGTAAGAAATTCAACAACTTAGATTTAACTCGATCTTGTGGGACATTGAGGCCAAATCTATGATGCATTTGATCGATCATATTAAGATAGGGTATATAAAGAATTTGAGAGGAATGAAAATGAAGGATAAATCATTTGTTGAAATGTTCTTATTAGGAAATTAGTTATATTTTTGGTATACTTATTAGCTTTTGAAGTTTAAATTTTATCATCTTTAGTCTTCTAGTACATTGATGGTTCTTATCTTTTGCATTCACCAATTTTCTTATAATTTACAATGACTAGGAATGTTTTAGGTCTGTCTTATTTCTTGATGTTTATTGTTTTATATTTTGAAGTGCCCAATAACATATTTCCTTAATGGAAGATGTTGGGACTAGATGATCAAGAAGGTGTTATTTTGCCTAATATGGGTGCCTATATGTTGGTATAATGAAGGGTTTTAGAAAGAACACTGAAAAGGGTCATGCATAGTTTGGAATCTCAAGAGGGATGATGGAAGTGAGAATTGTAAAGCCTTTGTTGTAGGGAAAATGTCTATACCCAAAATCGATCCACAAACAAGGATTTACAATTCACTTCTTGGCCTGAGAATTTGTAAAAATATGTCTATATGATAAACATGAGAGAAAACAAAAAATGAACTTATATTAATGTCTTACCAATTTATATGAATGTTGGTGTTAAAAATGTATGGTGTTTTTCACATTCATTGCATGAATATGAGTATGATGGGCTCTTTTATAGGTTGTTATAACCATGGGCGAGGCTCCATATAGAGAACTTATAAAAAAGGTCCCAACTGGGTGTAAGCTTACTAAATGTCTATTGTGTGTGTGGATGTCAATGGCTAATGGATAATGGATTTTTATATTTTTGATTTTCCTCTTTCTGTGTTTCATGTTATTCAGAAACAAATGTTAAAATATTCTTTTTTTCTGAAAGAACAAATATTTTTGAATACAAGACATGGAATACATGACAAGGCATTTTGAAATACATTGCTAAATCATAAAAAAATTGTGTAGACATAGAGCAATGATAAACATACGTAAGAAAGGGCACAACATGTAAGAAATGCATTATGCAGGTGTGTACATGCTTACATTTTAATGTCTCCGTAAACGATGTTTCTCGAAGATAGAAGAAGAGGAAGTCGGGGTTGTTTTGGGTCGAAAAAATAGAGGACATGGAATCGATCGCATCTAGAAATCTGGACACAAAGTCAAAACTTATCACTAACAAACTTGTAATCCATAAGATCACTCAAATTATTAGATCAACAATAAAGTTATTATGACAACTTATGTTCTCTCCCAAATAATAATAATTGATTTATTCACTCACATTCATGTAATGCGAGTACTAACAACTAGTTCCCAATGGATGTTGTATAACACATTCAACACGATGATGAGATAAAAGTTGGTAATGAGCTCTAGGTCCTTAGCTTTAGGAATGAATAACATGGTTAACCATTTCGCCGAGGGAGTTGGTTTATATTGCTTCGAGATAAACTTTGTGTAAATATGGGCTAACTATATCCCATATGATTTGATAAAAATCATAATGAAATCCATGAACGCTATGTGTTTTGTCAATAGTCATGTGTTTGGCGACTTCCTCAATCTCATTCAAGGATAACATGCAATCACAAACCACATGTTGAATCTCAAAGATCTTACATTAACCACTTGAATACATTTTTGGAGGGTTGCTCTTGCACTAGTGTAGACTTCTTGGAAGTAAAAACTCCATGATAATGTGAGAGATAGGCTCATAGGATGTTGGGAAGTTTACTTGAACAATGATTGGCATAAGATTGTTTTAAATCTATCATCAAAATGTCTAAAATAAAGAAGGGAAAAGAACTCCTTATAGTTGTGGTCCCCGATTTTTAACCAATGCATTTGAGTGTGGATTTGGGCCCCTTGAGCTTGATACGATTCTTCCATATTTAAGTTTATGCCTCCACTGGGAAGCTTCCTTCTACAAATCTACATTAAGAGGATATTTCTCAAAATCGTGTGAATAACTATTGTATTCACAATATGACACCTCATGAGCTCTCCTATGAAATGCAAGTGTTTTTTCCCATAGATATGAAGAAAAGTGAGGTGTGATACACAAGACTTCCCACCACACAATCTAACAAATTTCCCCATCTAATCGAGGAGCAAGGTTCCAATTATGGTTGCTATGTTTCTAAGTCCATTGGTGATAGAGGTGAGTTGCACTAAGATAAAACTGAGACTTGTATTTCTTAAGTTGAGAAGCAAACAACTCGATACCAAATTTAATGGGAGTGTTCCAAAAGCACACTCTTGGTATGACACTCACAAGCCAATCAAAGAAATTGGCATAAGTGAATGTGTGTTGATATGTAAAAAGAGTTTTATCCAACATTTTCACCACCCTATCGCCACCTTGTGTGAAGTTGGACCATGTGTGGATTTGATTGGACAATTTGATTTGTTGCGCATATAGAATCACGCTTCTTTCATTGTCACACCACACACCGGGAGGAGCAACTCTTTGTCTTCTTGAGACTCGTCTATATTAAAATCACCTCACAAAATCCATTTGGAGTTTGGGAGCAAATATGCACTCCATTGCCAAAACACACTAGTTTTAGTGATATCATTGGAGGCATAAATGTTATCGGTTCCAAGGGACAACTATCAAAACAAAAAAGGTCTACGAAATTCAAAGCGTGGGGTCATGCCCCCAGCTGATGACACATGTAGATAATTAGGTGCAATAAGCTTAACCACTCCCCCACGACCGCTCTTATAATTGGACATTGACAAAATGCTTCCCACCAAATAGATATGGCAGCGAAAAAAGGCTTTTTACATTTCCTATTTACATTTTACGATTAAAACAAGGTATTTGATTATTGACGTCAAGTTTTTCAATTGATCTTATTTGAAACATGGTCTCCTACTTGTTTGTCTGGGTTTATATATTTGTTTTGGAAAATTTATAATCATTTAGTTGTTGATATTTTTGGGACTTGTGTGGCTGGCGCATAAACAAATTAATGGTAATTCCAAGCAAAAATTGCTTCCGTTTCGAAGGGTTCACATTTTTCAGCGCAAGAGCGTTTTTAGGTGAGAGTGGCCTCGCAATTTTGTTGTTTCGTTTTATGAAAGCGTTTGCAGGTAAGTATTGACTGTTGTTTACGCCTGCATGCAAGGAAATATTTATCTGCAAGTTGTTTGTACAATAATTCCTTTCTGTTTGCTCTTGGCATGTGTATAATCCCCAAGTTGCTAATATTTACTTGTAAAATATCGTACTGCTAACCATACAACTGATAAAATCTACGATTTGATTTTTGAATGTGCTCGTGTATTAAGGGCATTAGATCATAACAGGACACCAACTACGGTGCTGCTACGTGTTGGGCTTGAAATGCTTCCAGCTATTAATAGAAATAGAAGTATGTATTGGTCATGATACTTCTCATACGAAGAAAACAAAGGTCGCTAACTATTTGACGAAATGCGTTGAAGTTTCGAGAAAGATTTGCAGCTCGTTAGTCGTGCTTTTCTAGCAGGCTTCTTCTCATGTAATATTGCTTCTGTTTATTCCTCGACTATCTAGCATAATGTTGGCATTAATAAGATAGAATACATTGCTAAAAGAGACAAAGGGAACTCTAAATGCCAACAAGTGTACAATCCTCCATGCACTCACCGAATTGATGTTGTTTCTTCAAGTGCACAAAATCTTAATTCCTTCTGTTGTCGAGTCCTCAAACAAACCCACCCTTATGTTTCCATGATTGCCTTCAAAATCCTGCATTTACTAGAAGGAATTTTGAGGTACAAAACCTCACTATGACTCATAACACATGTGATTTAGCGAATGCTTTGGAATCACGAGTAAAATTATCTTCAAACATTATGTCCATTCAAAGGTCATTTCGCCAAAGATTGGATCAACTGGAAAATATGTCAGTGTGTACTATTTGTAAAGAGGCATACCCTGGAATCAAAGTCAAACTGACAGGTGTAGGACCAATTTGTACAAGATGTTACTCAGAACGTAATGGTCATCGCTTTTCATCATGGAATTGTATGAATCGTGGTGTGCAACAATATGTTCTGCGAGTTCTCACGCAAGTTGAAGAGATGCTTATTTCTCGTGTCAATCTAATAATGCAAGTAAGCCATGCATGAGGAGGCTAGTACAAGTATAGGGGGCATACTATAAGTTTTCTGCAAGACATAACTTCAATTTCTACATATCTTCCTTGGCATGTTCGGGACCTAGATATTTTGATCGTTAGAAGACATGGAACTCAGTCAAAACACTATGATTGTTTGGTAAGAGATATCGTGTATTAGATGCTCTCCAATATAAAATCTGCAATGATAGATACTACAAGGATGTTGAATTATGTAATGTTGCAATTTCAGAACTGCCTGAAGAAGAAACAGACATATCTCAAAGCCTCCAATTTGTTGAGTCAAACATTGAAGACAACGATAATGTGGATCAACTTCTTGAAGACTCCACAACAACAAAATATTGAAGAAAATCAACATCAACCATCATCTTTTGCGGTCAGAATGGGAAATACGCATCGTGAAATGGAAGCAGTAAGAAACATTATTGAAAATGAAGGACCAAGGGTGATTGACATAATTGATTGGCCCGCAATTGGGTTATCTCCAGTTAATGAATATAACACTAAAGGTTTATTTGACATGGCTTTCCCTACATTGTTTCCAAATGGGGAAGCAAAATGGTTGCAGCCTTGAATAAAAAAGTTGTGTATTCATGAATATGCTCTACATTTGATGAAATACCATGACAATAGATTTGGTAGCCATCCAAGATTCAAGATTTTTTTGTCGAAGCTTATGTCGAGGCACTGAACGCAAACCACAACGTCGTCGTTTGTGAAGAAAAATATGGGTGACAATATACCTACTACTATTGAAGATCTTTGCCTCCATCTTCGAGAGATGCCAGATGACAAGCTTCCAGATCAAGTAATGTGTTATGCATCAAATATTAGAGGGACTAGGGCATATTGGAGAACATGTAAAAATGAATTGATGGACATGATTACACAGCTTAGGGTGCCCAACATTCTTCATTACATTAAGCACTACAGATACCAAATGGCCAGACCTACATCGAGTCATGCCTAGCTCGCCCCTAACTAATGTTGCAAATTATTACCAATGGAGGAATACAAATATTGTTACAAATCCACATATTGTTGCTATGTATATGCACCACCGCTTCAAGATTTTCATTGATGAGGTCCTCATCAACCACTTCGGTACAAGAGACATTTGGTCAAGGTATGTTCTTTCTTTTCTTCATTCGTGTAAAATATAATACGTTCAATAAATTTTATTGGAATGTATTCGATGCAAATTCATATATATTCATCATGTTCGACACTTAAATGTGGTTACTATCTCTGTCCATTTTCTGTAGGAATGAATGGCAGTATCGATCATCAGTTCATAGACATGGTTGTTTGGCTCAAGGATGCTTCGGATGTCGAAAATATGGATTGGAATGATCCCTCGTAGGTTGCAAAGGAAAAAGAATATTATGATAATTTTATTAATGCATGGAATCCAAGAGAAGAGCATCAAAGGAATAACCAATTTTCTAGATTTGTTAATGATGACCCTTATTTGATGGACACATCACAAATATTGCAATATAGATATAAGACATGATTATGAAGAAATTGTTAATCGTGTTGAGCGACATACGAAGTGCACCTTGGACACATGCTTGCAAAAAAGGGTCCATAAATGTTTTTCGATATAAAGCTTCGTGGGAGTTGCAGACATAATCAAAATTATTCATAGATGAGGAAGGCCAAAAAAATTATCTTCCATTGCGTAATGATGATAGAATCAAGGCACACAATCCTGATATGCTTTCACTATGGAGGGTGAACAGATTGTCAACCTATCCTTTCCCACTGAGCAGTTTTGAATTACATTGCAAAAGTAGAAAAAAATTTAGAGAGTTATCATGATATGCTAATGCGTGTTGTTGTTGGCAGCAATTCTCAAGACTGACATTGTATGCATACCGAAAATTTCTTACTGACACAATGGCAGAGCATGATATTGGTGCACAAGAAACATGTCATATGCTATTAAAACTACCACTTGTGGAATGTAGTAGACAATTTATTACTCTTAGTGTTGGTCGAAGAGTCTATAGATGTGTCCAACTAAACTTTGAGGATGATTCATCTGATTCAAATTTTTTACATGCTTACATACATCGTCCTTCACAATTAGAAAATATGGCAATGTTGGATGTTGCCAAGTCATGGTCTTATTCTCCAAACCGTAAAAAGGAACAATGGAAATTTCGACAACAAGCTATAGTCCGCATATGGCCAAGATTTTACTCCACCCCTGATGAAGAATTAGATGAATATGTGGAGTTTTGTTTGAGTGAGACTCTACTATATAAACCCCTTCGAAACATTTCTGTTGATATAGGCAACACAAATGAAGAAATAGTTCGCTCTTGGGAATCTATGTTGTCTCTTAAAAGTTTACCGATATATGACAAATTGTAAACTCTTCACAAACAGATAATCATGCATCACACTATATTTCTTTAACATTGTGAAGTTGCAAGTACCGTGTTAGGTGTGCATGGAAAATGTGAAAACATCTAAATATGAGGAATTTAAAAGCAATATTTACTCTCCATTAAATACTTCACAATTCTTTGTTTTTGTAAAATCAAGCAAATCCTTGTTTCTTATTAACTACCTTTAAATCCACTTTTATGACATAATCTTGCTTTGTAGCATTCAAATTGTCAATAACACTACTATTATTATTAACATATTTCCAATCGCAATTGAGCTTCAAAACCTCCAATGGCTACCTGAATCTTGCAAGGCTACCAAATCTTGCATGGTTTACATCATACTTCCATAAACTTTCCATTTTCTTACTAATATACTACTTTCAAATACTCATATATGCCTATCAGCCTCTCACAAGCACCTTTTGATGCTTTTGCTAGTATATATTATTGTTTATTTTTTATTTATCTATTCAATTTTTAGGACAATGATGTGGGGGGGATGATTTTCTCTACCTTGTGTTATAAAATATGAAGGTGATTATGTCATATAATACAAGTTTTCATTATATAGGGTGTTATTTTTAAAATTAATATTCTTGAATAGGATTTTACAATTTATAAGTTCTCATTTGTTAATGATGAGCAACTGATGTACGAGCTCAATTTTTTATGATTGTTTGGACCCTTTAAGCACAAATTGTACTCACGTGAATAGTTTGAGTGAGATCGCAACTATATAGTGGAGCAATATACCATAGACTTTCCCCGAAGAAAATGTGTGCCACTCCTTCCTTGGTTGTGTAGATAGTAAATATTATTTGCGTAGGAACAATTTGAGCCATGGGACATGCAAGTATTTAATTCCCAACTTTTTCTTTCCAACTCCCCTTTAGTTGTGTAAGGCCTAATTGTTGGTACCCTACAAATTGTGAACAAGTTAACAACCCTAACTAAGTGACCCCTCCATATAGCTAAAGAAGACACGGTACAATTTATTCTTAAGCTAGATACTATTTTTTATTAAGTTGTCTTATGTTGCCTAGTACTTATTTCATCATACCCGCACATCACCCATGAAAGATTCTCTCCTTGTTTTCTTGTAAAGAATCTAGTTGGCAGTCACATGATAATCACTTGTAAGGGCACCACCGACTTTGTAGATATCCTCGCATATCTGAATATAATGCAGAGGTCCATGAGCCTGGGCGTAGGAGCCACACATGCAGGTATAAAACAAATTAAAGTCTAGAAGATTCATATGATTTTTTCCATTATTTGAGGGTTTAGTGTTAATTATTTTTTAGGTTTTTTTGGACACGACAAAAATGTGAATGAGCAAACAAGGAGGATGATTGACAATTGTATTGATCTTTAGAAATTGGATTACATGGCTATGGAGTTGCAATGCTTATGTGCATTGTACAATTGGATACAAACAACCAAGTGGTTGCACAAGTTGAAAAAACCACACAACCACCTATGTGTTGTTAAAACAAACTTACGTGAATGGAATAAAACAAATAATATGGTTTAAACAATAAAACCATATCACAACTAATTACCCATGCAAGTTACCTAAGTAACTAATAATTATCTAAAATAGAGTAAATCAAATCTACAATGCATAATTACCTATACTCTATGTTTTACCTAACATTCCCCCCTTAATTTTGCATTGCCTCAAGAGAAGAGGAGAGAAATTGTTTGAACATCTCAAATTTGTCATGTGCAAGTGACTTTGTGAAGATATATACTTATACTCTTTGTTCATTTGTTGGGCAAAACTGAAGTTAAATGTTGTGTTTCAAAACATGCTCACAGATGAAATGTATATGTACCTCAATGTGCTTAGTCCTCTCATGAAACACTAGATTGTGAACAAGTTTTAGAACACCTTCGTTTTCAACATACAAGGAAGTAGGATGCTCTGTGGTAGTCCAAGTCCTTCTAGTATCAAACAAAAACGTATTATGTTGCAATATTTTTGATGGTTGTTAATTTGAGAGAAAACATCATTTTAATGAGGCATTCTTTGGGTGGCGTTGTGGCATTGTTACTTGCACTACGATTGCTGGAAAAAACATTGTGGTGGTGCCATGAGCATCTGCAACACATCATCCAACACCTCCTCTACTTTTCCCATTTTTGTTGCATCTTTCTACAATTTATATTTTTGTCCTTCCCTACTCCGCACGTTACCCCTTTATAAATTCTTCCCACTTTTCATTACATCCGTCATTTACTCCTTCCAACCCTCTGTCTGAAGGTCAACATTTTTATTCCCCCTTCTCGGCCCCCACCCCAACTTCATTTGATGTTATGGTAGACACCCCCTTCCATCTCTTTCAACATTCTCATCCCACACAACTGTGTGTGATCGCTAGTAAACATATGACAATGGTAACTAAATATCAGTTTTGTTTGAAAATTAGAATTGTAATTAGATATTGATCGATAAAACTTTCTTTTGTGAATAACATGATAAATTGATGTGTTTGTAATGAAAAAAAAAAAATTAATTTTATTTGATAAAATATATAAAGTAATTAAAAATCCATTTTTGGGAGTTTGGGGAAGGTCGAAGAGCAAGTCGAAGCACTTATATTGAACAATGACACAACTTGACACAATGTATGTGAAGAACTAAAGGCAACACAAATTTGGATGTTTCAAAGGCATTTTAATTTTTTTGTAAAAGGTGACACATTTTACGCTATTTATTTAAAATCAAATAATGAACCAATAGTTGTGCTCAATATCATAGAATATAAAACGGGGCGTGTTATAATGTATATGAGGTTATATGTTAGCGAACCATGGATATACCTTAACTTAGAGAAACAACCACCAATTATAGTTGGTTATATATTAGCGAACCATGGATATACCTTGACTTAGAGAAACAACCACCAATTATAGTTGTGCATGTCAAGGAGATGGATAAGTGTGGAAATAGAGGAGCTCAAAGGACTATCACTCATCAAGATCACATTTAGATGATAGATGCATCACCATTGTGTCAAGTAATACACAAACAGATAACTTTTCATAACACATCAAATAAGTAACTTGTGAAATAAGTAATATATGTAGAGAAAATATGAAAAAGATGATCACTTCATGAAGAGAAAGCAATAACCTAAATAGAGACGATGGATTTGAATTCAGTCAATGAAGCCCATCATTCATATGGGTAAAACCATCAATATAACTAATAAAAGCTAATTTTTAGAAAAATTGATGTTTGTTTAGAAATTGTTAATTATGTTAAGAAGTATTATTAGTTATTGGTTTAATAATCTTTCTATCAGGAGTTTTTGTATATAATTTTATTGTTTGTTTATATAATGGGTCATAAATTGTGTCCTAAACCACTATTCCATCAATCTAAATATTTTCCAAAACAAATTGTTCTTTACAAAATTATATGTTTTTATTTTATTTTTGGTGCACCGTGTTTCTAAATTCCTACTTCTATTAAGCTCGGGGTGGGTGTTTCAATCTGCCTACAACAGGTGGGCCAACACACCTTGTATGGATACCACGAAATTTAAACTTGAGTGGAAAGCTTTGAATACTGTTATTATGAACTCGACTACCAACTCACCTAGGGCCCCTTCCACTACAAAGTTATATTTGGTTATCAATCAGCATAATGTATATTAAATAAGTTGTTTACATTTACGTAAGATTATTTAAATATAGAAGCATCTATCATTGTAGTTCATCATGGGTTAAAGATCAGTTCTTATCGGACAAACAGGAACTGGTTTGTCTCTCACAGGGGTTCCTAGGAATGTAGCATAGCACAAACTTACATCGTATTCGTATTTTTGTTTTTCTTAAAGCTAAGACCATCTATGTGATGACTCGACTAACATCGTCACAAGCCACAAGTCTCGCAATCTATGGTGAAAACAGAGATAAGTGAAAGCATGCACTGAATATTGGATTCTCGTCCACTTGTGAAGAAAACAACTAAGTTACCGAAACGTTTTGGATACGGGAGCGGGAGCGGGGTATCCGATACGCGGAAACGGCAAATTTTTTTTTGACCCCGGATACGGCGTAGGATACGGCAGTACAAAAACTATATAAAAATTAAAAAATATATAAATCTCAACCTTCTAAATAGGAATTTAATTATAAACCACATATTATGTATATGAAAAACAAGATAAAAGACAAGTTATACTATTAACTATAAATTTATAATAATGTACAGTATATACAAAACGAATAAAATTAAATTCAGAAGATTCTTTCAGAAGATTGCAAGAAGTTGCTTGGTCCAAAAAGGTGCAAAAATGGATTTTATGAAAATAAGAAAAATATCGCCATCAATGCATAGAGCTCGAGAAAATATACACTTTTAGAGAAAACGACACCTGCAACGGAGCCACAGAATGAAAGTTATGGCTCATCCAAGTTTTTGCTGCTACATCTTCCCGGACCCTTTCCAAAAATGGCAAATTTTTTTCCATACTTGCGTTTTTTTCACCGAAAATCCAAAAACGGAAAAAATTGCCAAAACAGGAAAAAAACGAAATCGCGCCAAAAAAGGAAAAAAACTAAATCGCAGGCCTGGCTGCTCCCTCGCCGCTCCGGTACCCGCTCCCAAGGCCTTCTATGGCGTTAAAAAAACATGGAAAAAATTAAAAAAAATTAAAAATGCGTGTTTTTCCACGCGGGAGCGGCCAGGGAGAGGGCCGGCGCTGTGGAAACGCCCGGGTACGGCGCAGGCCGTACCCGCGCGTTTCCACAGCGCCGGCCCGCTCCCGCGCGCGCCCGCCTCCCGCTCCCGCTCCCGGACGCTCCCGCTCCCGCTCCGGCCGCCTAAACCGGCGTTTCCGGTAACCTAGGAAAACAACTGTAAACTGTAGAAACAACTTTCCGCAAGAATTGACAATAAGAACTAAAAAAGAGGCAAGAACCAAACAAAAGTGATAGCTACAACAAGGCACCCTGTAAATATTAAAAGATTAGTAAAAGCATGCACCTTCATATCGGATAGTGTCAAAATTGTGAACAAAGAACACTGTAGTCATCTTTCTGTAAGCACTAACAATAATAACTAAACGAAAGTAAGTGAAAAGAAAGCATTAACAATAAGAACTAAACAAAAGTGGTAACTACAACAAGGTACCTTGCAATTAATATCTGAATTGTTTTATATTAAAAAATTATGGCACAGAGGCTGAATTGCCTTTTTTCTAAGAATCACAACATTACATTATACAGCTGCATCAGCAAGAAAAACTAAATAATAATGATAGCTACAGCCTATAACAAGACATCTCCTCGTTCTTGTGTCGTATCTTTCTTTTGGAGATGAAAGAATTAATGCCAAAGATGACAAATGAGCAACCCAATTTTCTTTGAAAGCTCTGTTACAAAAGTTCTTCAATGCATGAATTGCTTGTCGAAGAATAAGTTACCAGTATAAATTAAGATCGGTTCTTATCGGACAAACAGGAACTGGTTTGTCTCTCACAGGGGTTCCTAGGAATGTAGCATAGCACAAACTTACATCGTATTTGGTATTTTTGTTTTTCTATCATAGAGCTAAGACCATCTATGTGATGACTGACTAACATTGTCACAAGCCACAAGTCTCGCAATCTATGGTGAAAACAGATAAGTGAAAGCATGCACCTGAATATTGGATTCTGTCCACTTGTGAAGAAAACAACTGTAAACTGTAGAATCAACTTTCTGCAAGAATTGACAATAAGAACTAAAGAAAAGAGGCAAGAACCAAACAAAAGTGATAGCTACAACAAGGCACCCTGTAAATATTAAAAGGTCAGTAAAAGCATGCACCTTCATATAGGATAGTGTCAAAATTGTGAACAAAGAACACTGTAATCATCTTTCTGTAAGCATTTACAATAATAACTAAACGAAAGTAAGTGAAAAGAAAGCATTAACAATAAGAACTAAACAAAAGTGGTAACTACAACAAGGCACCTTGCAATTAAGATCTGAATTGTTTCATATTAAAAATTATGGCACAGAGGCTGAATTGCCTTTTTCTAAGAATCACAACATTACATTATACAGCTGCATCAGCAAGAAAAACTAAATAATAATGATAGCTACAGCCTATAACAAGACATCTCCTCGTTCTTGTGTCGTATCTTTCTTTTGGAGATGAAAGAATTAATGCCCAAGATGACAAATGAGCAACCCAATTTTCTTTGAAAACTCTGTTACAAAAGTTCTTCAATGCATGATTTGCTTGTCGAAGAATAAGTTACCAGTATAAATTTTGAAACAAAACTAGAAGGCCATGCAATGGATGTCGAATGAGGAACCCACTTTTCTTTGAAAGTTTTAATGTGTTCTGTTACAGAAGTTCTCCGATGCATGATCTGCTTGTAGAATCAGTTACCAGTAGAAATTTTGAAACAAAACTAGAATCCCCAATAACGGACGGTGAGAGAATAATGGTACTAAGATACCATACTGACCGATAAATTTTTCCCTTGTGGAAAAAAAAGTTGTGCAAACAAAAACTTGTTCCATGTATAAGGAACTCCTGGAAGACACCAATGAAGACAATCCTGAGCACCATTGCTTTGAATCTATATTTTGATAAATGTGCCTCATCTCTTAACTGTGAAGAGCCAGTGATATCCAAAAGTTCAACTCTAGTACCCTTCACAGCATTCTTGGAAACTGGATCATGAGCTCAATTTCCTGAAGCTTTATTCACTCCAGACAATGGTGCGGTGTTATCACAGCTACCTCCTGAATCCCAATCCCCATTAAAGAAGTGTCGAGGTGATAAAATTCTCATGAAGGCTCTAAAATTTTGATGCTCATTCAACTCTCCATCAAGCCATTTCACAACACTGTGTACGGTAAAATTTAGCGGACTTCTGATGTCTCTCAGATGCTTGGCATTCTTTGGCTTTCCATTCACATACATCTGCCATTTATTTACATTTAATTTCCCTCTGTTCCAATGGTGCCCCGTGTTTAAAACCACAACATCAAACCTGTTAAGATTTTGATGCAAAAACCATGCAGGTCGATCAAGATGCATTGCGAAATTAGTGGATGGGTCACTATGGTTCAATGGTTCAATTTCACAGAGGCTTGCTGACCAATAGTACAAGACAGTTGTGTTTGTCTTAGGAAACCTATAAGCCCATCCATATGTCCTTATTGCATGATGAGCACAGACCATACCATACTCCCTACCTACATCTTGAACATCTGGACTGTCTGTTCCACCGGTAATGAGGCACATGAGAGATTGGAACTGTTGTCTTCCCAACGAATCCCCAATAAATGCTAGTGTCTTACTCTGCATTCTACAGATACAACAAACACAATAATTCGTCATATTTCGATCTTCAAATTAGCAGAGCAAGCGTTACTCTATAAAATACATGTCGCCTAGCTAATTTGAATCTCTGTTGGCAAAAATGTAAATGAAATTAATGCCTACCATTATCAAATTTTGTAATCTCTAAGAGAATAATGCACATGCATAAAAACTACTGTGGCAAGAACCACCAAAACCTGATTGTTCATACCTTTTCAGAAACTCATGTCCTTCAAATTCAGGCATGTCACAGTTATCAGGCTGCCAACGGTAATTCTCATATGAAAAATCACTCCGTTGTGTTAGCCTGCATGCCCACATTTCTGATAACCAATGTTTGCACATCTTGCCTGAATATAGGGGCCTGTGGCTATCCTCAACCCATTTTCCTTCAGTGTAGTCACATGCTGAAACAAAAGGACACAATTTCATCAAAAACAGTAATCAAACCTTTGCACTTGGTTTGAATATTACTATCAACTGCAATTCTTTCACAAAATATTATTAAGAACTGCAATTCTTTTACATTTAATTAGTTATTAGATCATGTGTGAAACCTCAAGAACATCATAAGTTTAGAATTAATCTCCAACATATCATAAGATGGGGCATCTGTTCATTATAAATGATGTTTCAGTTGAGCAATATACTTTACCTTTTGTCTCAGTAAATGCAGGTAACAATGCTGACAGGGGTGGTAACTTTTCAGCTGCAATAGATGGAAATCCTTCGATTGACATGAAGGAGGAATTTTGTAAGCCTGAAGGTGTTTCCAGAGGTGGCCCTGATTAAACACAATATTTTGGAGAGTCAATTCATGACAACAAAGTTATAAGTCCGAACAAGAAAATCCATGCTTCCCAAACACATTGCCCATCATTTGTACAATAAAACAAATTCTAAACTGATTCACAGTTGGTGTACATGTGGATGTGAAAAAGCAGACGAAATCAATGCTCTTCATGCCATGTTCATTTAATTTTTTTCTCAAAAGATAAACAACACATTTTGTACATCTGCATGTAAACAAGGGTGGGAGAAAATAATTTTGTGAAACCCTTGCAGTTAAGGGCATTGTCTTCCAATAGTTCCAAATGACTCCTAACTGATTCCCACATTAAATACTCGCATAGATGATCCTGAATTTTTATCAGTGTTTGGGTCATGGGAAAGGGGGAAAGGTGAAGAAATTACATTTCTTGCCAATTAAAATGAAACTAAAAGAAACAATGCCGATATCATTGAGAAATGCAACAAGCAAGCTCATTGAACATGAATTCATATATCAAATGCAAGGTTTTATAGCCACACTTATTCAGTTTGTTGCAAAAAATGATTAAACACAAAATGTCAAGTGGTTAAAATATGGATCGAAGTTTAAGATGATGAAACAAACCTGGAAACAACTTTTCTATTTGATTTCCGCAAACAAGAAATGTAGTGATCAGCGCGAGGAGTGTTAGGGACACCCGCTTCCCTCTGAAACCCGGCAATGTAGATCCTCCCTTCATATCGCAATAAAGCCGAAGCAACCTTATTTTGCTATTTCCTTAAAAATAGCTCCACCCCCCACCCCAAATTACATAGGAGATTTGAGTCTCGTATTAGACACCGCAGATTCCGTAGCGTCCCTAATCCGGTGCAGCGCCGAGATTCGAAGCAGGCCCTAATAAAGACCTGTTCCAGCATCAATGCATAAGTGTCAATGGTGTCTGAACAAGTGTACTCTTCAAGATGTAACTACTCATCTCACTGCAATACTGAAAGCAATTTCAAGTAATTAAAAAATAAAACTGTAATTGCTCATCTCAATGTAATCCTCAGAGAGCAATTACAAATAATTGAAATGGGGGGAAAAAAAAACAAAAAGCTTGAACACTCAGAGGGCAATTTCAAATTTAAAAAGGGCATTCCTCTGAAATCACAGACTAAGTTTGTGCTAATCATTTTATCATTGAAAATACAAATAAAATTCACAAAAATGCAAATATGTTTCGTACAAGATTTCAGAGATCTGAAATGAAGAAGCAGCGATATATATAACATTATACACAGAAAAAGACGACGAATGTATGCATACCATATCCAAGCACAATGGATTTCACTGGATGCCAAAATTACACAGAGAAGCGCATGTCTGTTGATGGGCTTCCTCAAACTTTCATTGACAAGTTCATATTTCCCACAAGGAAGCTCGAAATCACCAATACTCGTTGCCCAAGTTTTCACTGTCACGAGGAACACAAAACACACTACGCACGCCGAAGGAAACAGGATCTAGGAATTTGCTGGGGTTAATGGCAGTTCAGAGAAGATTTTTCACCTCCGCAAATTCTTTACTAATTACGCCGAAGGCGTTCCCCCTATGGTAGAGGACCTCCGGACGACGTTTTCGCATTTTTAACAATTTTTTTGACCTGCGTTCCTTCTTTAGACCAGCAGGGCATCGTGTCAATCCGGGGGCCTTCCGTCAGGGTTCCAATCCACCCCTCCTCGCCTTCCTCTGCATCCATTATGTACAGTTTTTCGTGCCCGGATCGTTCCGATCTGACCTGTAACTTGTCCAAATACTGTGGCTGACCGTGGCCTTTTTTTATTGTTCCGGTGATCTCCAAAAGGCGGTCTGCAAGTGTAGACTTCCCGTGATCGACATGAGCGATGATTGAAAAGTTTCTAATAAGTTCAGGCGTGTATTGGGTTAGATCGGACGTATTATGTGCGTTTGAGCACAATGAGCGTATCAATAATAATGAAAAATGAGCCGAATTATGCGTTTTAGAGCGAGCGTGAATGATTTGAGCGGCCTGCCTCGCATATCTGATAAGGCCGAAAGCTCCCATTCTATTCAGCTCATAACAGAAGTGATTTAATCATTGTATCGGTTACATCAGTGATGAAGTAATTTAAATTCAAATAGAATTGCGCCTTCGTGAAAATAAAGGACGAGATTGATCCCCGAGCTACGTCATGGTTTTGTGCTTGTGCTGGTTCAGCATCCAAAACAAGTTTCTACTTATTTTTCACCCACGGATAGGAAATTAGTAAGAATTGATATGCGACATAAACCCTAGTACCACGAGCACTCCACATTTAGTGTAACGAATTTATTACGCCGAAGGCGTTCCCCTACCTCCGGACGTTTTTGCGACTGTATTAAAATTGACGGTTTGACGGCCGTCTGGACGTTTTCGCATTTTTAACAATTTTTTTGACCTGCGTTCCTTCTTTAGACCAGCAGGGCATCGTGTCAATCCGGGGGCCTTCCGTCAGGGTTCCAATCCACCCCTCCTCGCCTTCCTCTGCATCCATTATGTACAGTTTTTTGTGCCCGGATCGTTCCGATCTGAACACTAATTGTTTCCCATCTTCGCCCCTAAATCTGTGGAACCCCACCCTGAGCGAATCGGGCGAGACGAAAGGGTTGTAGTGATGAATTTGGGGATTAATGGAGGCCGTCACGGGTATAAAGGACCTGGACTGCAGGTCGAAGATTTCGATGTGCTTGAATTTGGACTCCGGTCTGCGCGTGGCCACGGCTATCCAATTCCCCGTAGCGGAAGCGCAGGGAGTGAAAGCTTCTACGGAGGGTGGAGTTATCTGCTCTGGTGGCACCGCTTGGTCCAGGTTCAATCTGTAGATGCTCCACCACCCGTCCTCCGCTCTTCTGTGAAAATACACGGTGCTCTCATCGGCCCAGCTCTGCAACCATCCGCCTACCGGATCCGTCCTCCACCCTGAAAATGTACAAACCTGTCTGAAGCTCGTGAATATGGTCCCGCCGCCATTTCCCTGCTCCGTAGGAAGCCACCATAATTCCCAAGGAAGAATGATGTCTTACCGACTGTATCTTTGCCTGAAATGGGTCCTTAATGCCTCCAATGCCTAAAATGGGTTCCAATTTGGTAATTAGCTTGGTGGTCCAAGGGGTCCTTTAAAGTCCTACCAATCAATGTGGCAATCTCTCTTAAAAGAAGGGCCACGCGTTTCTGATCCAAATAGAAAAGGAAGGTGGATGGAGTCCATTAAAGTCCTACCGATCAACATGGCAACCTCTCTCAAAAGGACCAGATATGTCTGATCTGGATAGAAAAGGAAGGTGGATAGAGAACCGCCTTGAGTCTTCATACATGCAACGATATCTCCACCAAATCTCATTGTAGGTTAGACAACGCAAAATAAAATGCTGCTCATTTTCCACTTCATAGAGAGAACATAGGTGACAAATCCTATCGCCAAATGCATATTGTGGTTTTTATTAACTCACAACTTGCGGGACTGTACCCTCAGCTGGCCAAGGAGAGTCTTAAGACCATGTGACCAGTGATGCTGGAGAGAAACAAGCTGAATGATTGTGCTATCGATTATCTTGATGAAATGCTCATTATAAAAACCATCTTGAGGCAGAGAGGCTGCAGGGGAGAAGTCCGGTGATCTGACAACTCTGTTGATTGGCTCCTTAGGGAGAGAATGCGAAAGGAGGCATTCATGTAGTCTCTAGGTGGAGAAAGCTGATCAATAGAGATGCCCAAAGTTTCGTTTTAGTTAAAGAGGCATTGTAAAGAGCGGGAATGCTCACTATTGCTATTGAATATGCAAATTGTATAGTAAAATTCACTCTTAAGGTTTGTATACCCAAGTTTAACATTTTATTCACACAATTGTCAAGTAATATTCATTTGAATTAACTTCATTCCAGGGAGGAATGGCATCCTGAATAAGCTCAACTTTTATTTGTATATTTAATCTGATACACAATAAATTCATTACCATTTCTCACCTCTATCATACTTTTTGGATGCTTACTCATGAAACATGAAGTTCGTTCTTACCTTATAGTGGGAAAGGTTAATAATATGCCTTTAGTTGATTTCAAATGGTCATCATATCTTATACATAATTGTCATTTATGGTTAATTGACATGTCTGATGTTGTGTATTGGCCTATTTGTCTTATTACATATGTATGCATGTATTCTTGTAAAATGTTAGTATTTGTGCGGTCTTGCCAAACATAAATTGCATTAGTTAGGGATTGATAGACAAGAAAAATGAGTTTATGAGGTTATGACATGTATTTGCATTTTATACCTTGTGAAATATTAAAGATTATTAATTTCTCAAAAAATGACAATTGTTTAATAGGTTAAGCAACCACGTGACAATTAACTGTTCAATAATTTTAGTGAATGATTTTTCTAAATTTTGCGCTGACAAGGCATAGGGTATACGATCCACATTTGGAACACCTAGATCAGGGGACTAATACAATTAATTCAAGGAGTAATAATCTCTAACCCAGTAAATGGAGGAATCTCAATGGTCAAAATTAAAAAAACTTATATCGTTCGGCGTTCACATTGCATTGTACACATGCGATTGCTAGTCTACTACACTATCCCGAAACCACGACTAATAACACCGTTTTCCCCTATTAACTAACATATCCCTTTTAGCGGTCGCGATAAATCATAATACTACTTAGAGAAATAATATAATTTTAACTTTCCTATTTTTAGCCTCTTTTCTATTTTTAAGCGGTCCCGCGAAATCATAAAAATAATATAATTTTAACTTTTTCAATGTGATATATACAATTAAAATAAGGAAATATAATACTATAATAAAATCTTAAAGAATATTGTACAATGTTGAGTCCCAAACTTTATAGTAGTTGAAATAATAACTTTCTTTATTGAATATGAGCGAGAAAGTCTTGTGTGTCACCTCATGACCATGGCATATCAATAAATTAATTATATATGTTTAGTTGGTTTTTGTTGGTTAGGAAAATTTGACAATATACCAAATATTATTTCATAAATATATAATTTATATAATGGAAGGTTCCTTAGTCGAACTTTGGAAAATGACAAAAATTAGGGTTTTTGAAAAATTAGAGCTTGATTAGTGGGACTCCTTAAACTTCTACTTTGATTATCTAGTGCTACTTTCATAGAAAGGAAATTGAGCTTCGTGGATCAGAGAAGGAAATAATTCAAAACTTCAACACCAACAATTTTATCCTCGAAACCTCCAAGGAGGAAAACCAATCTGAAGGGCAACCGCTTCTTTCTTCCCACTTTTATTGGTCTAATATAGACAATTACAGATTACAATAAGTATGAAAAGAAGCAACAATGTAAACCTTCTCTCCAATTACTTGCTTTGCTCTGTTTCTACACCTTTCTCCTACAATTCCACTCCAAAGATCAAGATCTTGCTCACTTGCTCTCATTAAACTCTTCTTCGATCTCTCTCGATCTCTTCGATCTTCGAATGTCTATTCTCTTGCTCCTTTCATGCATTTATAGGCCTTCCCATGTCCTCCCATGCACTGGAGGATGTGAAAGGGCATGGAAAGGGAAGAGACACGGTTGGGCACTTCAAATTCACGTCCATTCGTGCTTCCATTCTTCTTTTTTGTTCAAAAGTGTCAGACCGCCTTGAGCAGACACGGCGGTCTGATCTCAGGGACCGCCGCCTAGCTGGGCGGTGGTTTCAGGACCACCGCCTCAGCAGTGGTAGGTGGTCTCAAACCGCCGCTCTGCACACAGAGCGGCGGTTCCTTCCAGAACCTCCGTTTACCTCATTTTATTCATTTTTCCTTTTTCTTCTTCTTGTGCTGATGGAACTGATGAAGTGGTGTGTTTTTCTGGATCCCTATGGATCATACCTCCCCTACTTAGGAGGCTTTTGGTCCCACAAAAGCTTAGTGGGGGAGTGGTAGAGGAATCAACTCCCTCTCGTGCTCATTCGAGTACCACTGGTCTCGCCTTTCCTTGTGTCTTCTCTCGTCCAACCCGCCAAGACTCATGGATCTCTCGGTTTGTTGCTCTAGTGCTACATCCTCCTCCGAGTTGCCTCGAGTACAATCCTCTTTGGAAGGTAACTTCTATATCTTTCCTTCTTTGTCATGCATAGATGGCATTAGTGGATGCGAGCTCTTGCAACTTGCTATCGCGTGCATCTGCATGAAGTATGGCCTGAAGGTTTCTTCTCCAACTTGCTCAAGTATGGCGAAGGTCCCATACTGTAGTGGTTTAGTCCTTTCTTGTCTTTGTCTCTTGAGATGGATTGGCCGAATCCTCTCCAAGTATGTTGCTGCTATAGTCACCACCGCCTTAGTATCTCCTCTTCTTCTTGCTGCCCCATGGTCAGGTCCAAAGAATCTCAGTAGATATGGTGACTGCATAGCGGAAGTTTGTTTTGCTCCTTGAATGAGCAGTTCCTGTGGTGGCTTCTTCTGCAAAAACTGACAAGTGCTATCCAAATTCTCCATCCTTTGGTCAGAAATATCCGTGCTCTCACGTCCATTTTGCTTTTCTTCCAATGAAAGCAAACAAAACTAATGATTTTCCTTGAATAAGTCTTGGTGCTTGGTTGGCACTTACCATAGCCTTCTTTGATTTGCTTTGGTGTGCCCGGATGTTAAAACTGACTCCATCCTTGACCCATCTGAACCGGTTCTCCCTCCTTGTGAACACAACATCCCTGATATAAGTAAGGACTTCCAAAGACAACGTCAAATGCATCAAGTGGAATAATATCAACCTCTAATACATCTATGTATTGGGTATTTATCCCAAACTGAAACTTACACTTCCTTATAACTTGTATTTCTACACCCTTCTTCACCCATCCTAATGGGTATGGATGTGGATGCACATAAGTCTCTAGACCAAGTTGTTTACAACCGCATCAAAATCAAATTTGACTGAGAACCAAAATCTACTAAAGCGTTTACCTTAGTCTTCTTGATTTGGATTCTGATTTGAAATAGCTTACTCATCTCTTCTTCTTCTGCTGCCCCGTACATGTTAGTGGCCATGCATCCCAACCTCTCGTCTACATCCGAATCATCCTCAATCTCCACCTCTCTTTATATCTTCACAATGGCCATGGATTTCTTGAATCCTTGGTTCGGTGCTTTGGGTGCAATTCGATGCAACTTCCAACATGTGGCGCGCATGTCCATTTACATCACAATTCTTACAGAAATTCTTAGGATCTTTACAAGTATGCAAAGCAAGTAGTGACATGTTTACCTTTCCATTTACCTCTACTTGTCTTCCCTTGTTCTTTGTCCTATTGTTCTATTGACTGGTCTCCCTTTGGCTCTATTTCTCCTTGCTTCTTCTCATCATCAATGTAGTATGCTTGTATACAAGCTTCATTGAGATCCTTGGGCTTCATGGAGATTACCTTCCTCCAAGGTGAGTGTGAAGTCCTCCCAAATACTTGGTCAGAATGTCCTCATCCTCCAAGTCCATATTAAGCAACATGGCTTGTCTCCGAAATTCCGTAGTGTAGTCTTGCACGCTTTGACCACTTCCCGTCTAAAGTACTAGCCACTTAATCATCATGTCAGTCTTATGGCCAATAGGATAGAAGTTAGCTCTAATCAATTCTTTAAAACCTTTCCAAGTACTGACAATAGGACGTTTCTTCTTCTCACAAGTGGCTAGATGGGTTTCCCACCAAACCAGAGCATGACCTTCCATTTTGAGACGTGCAAAGGTGATCCTTTGTGCCTCAATGACATTATGCACACTAAAGTAGACTTCCAACTGTTTTAGCCATTTATCCAAAAATTTTGCATCTACTTGTCCTTCAAAATTCTTTATTTCCACTTTTGTTTCAACTTTAAAAGGTGTATGTGCAGATTTTACCTTCTTGCTTACAATTGGCGTCTCTTCATGCTCTTCCCATTCTTCCTCTTCGTGGCTCTTTCCGATACCAAATTTTTTGGCTAGTGCTCTCAACCACCGAGTCCATGGAATCTTGCTTAACCAAAGCCGTATTTTTGCAGATCTGAAAGCTCTCTTCTTGTTTTCTATGCAATCTATCCATCATGGTCTCTAGCATCTCGACTCTACGGACCAAGTTCTCTTCCTCCATTTGAGCTCAATTCTTTGTTTCCACTTCTTCGTAGAAATATCTAGCTCGCAAGGTAAAACTTCTTCACCTTTGGACCTTGTCACTGTCATACAAAATCACAAGAAAGATTCGAATACCACAGTCCTGGATATATAATCAGCTCTGATACCAAAATGATCCGTAAACTTCTACTTTGGAACTCTACGAATCACACAATTATGTTGTTCTACTTTCAACTTTGGAAAATGACAGATTTGCTTGAAAATTAGAGCTTCATGACTGATTATCTAGTGCTATAGAAAGGAAATTGCAGAGAAGGAAATAATTCAAAACTTCAACACCAACAATTTTATCCTGGAAACCTCCAAGGAGGAAAACTAGTCGGGAAGGGCAACTGCTCTTTCTTCCCACTTTTATTGGTCTAATATAGACAATTACATATTACAATAAGTATGAAAAGAAGCAACAATGTAAACCTTCTCTCCAATTACTTGCTTTCTCTGTTTCTACACCTTTCTCCTACAATTCCACTCCAAAGATCAAGATCTTTCTCACCTTCTCTCATTAAACTCGCTTCTCGATCTCTCTAGATCTTCGAATGATTCATTCACTCTTGTCCTTTACTCCTTTCATGCATTTATAGGCCTTCCCATGTCCTCCCGTGCACTGGAGGATGTGAAAGGGCATGGAAGGGAAGAGACACACGATGGCGCTTCAAATTCGCGCCATTCGTTCCATTCTTCTTCTTTTTTGTTCAAAGTGCAGACCACCCCTGAGCAGCCTGAGTAGATCGGCGGGTCACAGGACCGCACCACTCAGCAGGCCTTTAAAACCGCCGGCCAGAGCTTCCTTCCAAAACCTCCGTTTACCTCATTTTATTCACTTTTCTTGTTTCTTCTTCTTGGTGTTGATGGAACCGATGAAGTGGTGTGTTTTAGATTAGACTATTAGGATACCAAACTATTTATGAGTAACACATGTGCAAGTTTGAATTTTTAGACAAAAAAATGGCAATAAGAAAATACTACACTCTTGTGATTGGTTCAACATAAAGTTATAATAACTAGTTAGTAAAAATGGACACAATAGTTCATAGCATTTGACATGAATTAACAAGGCCATGATATGGCAAATCCTGCCGAAGCTTAGTTTTATGGCGTGGAGGAGGGATTTATTATGAACCTATGCATGGACAAGATAAGACAGGTTGGTTTGCTTGGGATTTGACATTGCAATGGTCATTGTGTTGTTCAGATGATTATTGAAACATATTTCTAACATGCAGTTTGAAAGTGCATGAGTGAAGGGTTTACAGGGCACCTTTTTGTAGTCAATTTACAAATACGAGTAAGAAAAGATTTATTGTTTCTATAATTCTTCGGTTGTGTATGATAATATTTAAAATTATGCGTTTTTGTATTTTTGTAAGATTATTGTGGAGTTTAGAACATTATTTGGATATAATAGGAGGATAATTTAGAATCATGATTTTTTTCAAAGGAAATTAAATATTAAGGTCAGAGAATGAAAAAAAAAAAAAAAAAACAAATATTTTTCCAAGAGAAGAAGAAAAAAACCAATCTTTTTTGTTCTGTTTTACAAGTGTATAGCCAAGTGTAATATACTTTGAAGGGTGTCACTTGTGTAAGAACAGATGTGGCATGCATTGCCATGTATCTGGAAATATTTTGTGTTTGTGCTTCATGGTTATGCCCGGTTTGTCTTTGTGGATGCTTCGTGAATACGCTTGCGCTGGGCTCGAGAGAGTGTTGAATTGTTCATGTCATCCATTCCTATTGTGCCACGGTCTTCAGAGGAGGACTCGTGAGCTATTTGGAAAAAATTCCCAACCTTGGCTACCCTCGCATTGTAATCGCATGGCGTCAAAGGTCTGTTTATTTAGAAAATGATTGTCAATGTTTTAGATAGTATAGTGTATATATAAATGCACAAGAAAATGTTTTATCATGTTTGTAAAGACCAATCTTTCTTTTTAGAAATAACTAAATGTAACAACTGAATAGGAGAATGAGAACAAGATTGACATTTAGATTGAAATTAACAAAGGTGATTCCCATTATAATGATTTTATGCTCAAAATTATTTTTCGATGTAATCCACTGGAGATAGGTGTAGAAAATGTTTTGCATGATGTCCACCATGTAAGCTTATGTTTGTGTTTGATATGAGCAATTTTAGGCACCTGTAATATAAAACGAAACCAGTATATGTTCAACAAAGTTTGTAAGGAGCATATGTTAGAAAAAGAATCTTTCTTTATATCACAAAACATGCAACACAAAATAATAGCTTACAGGGAAAGAGAGACCATTGCCAAACAATTAGATGAGGCTTTCAGATTGCAAAAGGATGCAAACAACCGAAATCAAAACTAGTGGAAGAGTTACATGAGCTGGGAAAGGAAATCCTGTGCTCTATTTTTGCTATAGGTAGCGGCGATGGCGCCCCGACGGCCAGGTATTCGATTCCTTGAAAAGGGATTTTTCTTTGTGTTATTTCAGAGCGCAGCCCAGAAGGACGACACTATGGATAGGAAAGATTTTCTTCTTTCCGACTCTGGTTTGGCGATTCGCGAGTGGGAGCCTCATTTTGAGGTTATCAATTTTGCATTTAGAGCAGAGCGAATCTTGAAGGATTTCAAGTTTGGGTTAGACTCTACTCTCTGCCCAGTGAGTTTTGGTCTGCTCCAATCCTTACTAAAATCTGCTCAAGCCTGGGTCGCGTCATTCGCATTGACCCTGTCTCTCTGAAGGTACCCTCTCCTCTTTTGCTAGAATCTGCATCTCTATTGACCCTTCTCAAAAGCTTCAAGAAGTCATTCATATTACCACTCCCTCCGGGCTTTGGGAGCAAAAAGTGGAGTACGAAGGCATTTCCAACATTTGCTTTAAGTGTAAAAATGCCCGGACACATTCGCAAATACTGTAAAAATCCCACTTTAATAGCGTCCCGCAATGGCGGAAATTATCCCCCCCCATTCTCGCCCCCTCGTCCTCCCCATTCATTCTTCCCCCTCACTCCCCGCGCCTGGTTTCCCATTCCCCCACCTGTTCGTGAACCCCTTTCCCTGGACCCCGATACTTTCTCTCTTGTTAAAGAAATGGCTGCCGTTGTAAAGGACTCCACCAGGATTCTGTCCCTTTTCCACGAAGGCATATCCATCGGCATGGGAGGTAATTCCTCCTCTTTAGAAAAATGGATTATTGATAAAGATGATCTTCTTCAGTCTAATGATGGCGACCATACGGATTCTCAGGAGGATACTATCGAGAATCATTCTTCCAATAATTTGTTGCTTGGTCCGCTTCTCCCTACTCCACCCTTACTCAATATGGATCTAGGTCCGAAAAGCATTCTAGGTCGTCCCAACAAAAGTAAACTCTCTCTTAACGAGGTTGCCGCTGGGAAGCAACTTCAACTGCGTTCCTTCTTCCCATCTACAAGTAGGAGAGGCGAGTCCTCTCTGAAACACAAATGATCCTTTTTTCATGGAATGTTAGGGGCCTCAACGCCCCTAACAAGCAGCGTCTGTTAAGACGCTATGCCACGGATGCAGCTGTTGATATTTGTCTGATTCAGGAAACCAAAATGTCGGAAGATGGATGCTTAAACGGATGGTTCCGAAAATGGAAAGGTTGGGATGGTTGCTTCTCTAACTCTCTTGGCGCCTCGGGTGGTCTTGGTATTTTGTGGAAAACTAGTTGTTGTCTATAGAGCCCATCCTCGTGGAATCGAATTTTATTTGGTGCAAAGTTCAAATTAAACATTCTGATGATTTCTTTTTCATTTGCAATGTTTATGGCCCTTCTACTCCGACTAGAAAAAGAGCTCTCTGGAATACTCTCCGTCAGCTCCTTGATACCGCTGCAACTTCCAAGACAATCGTAGCCGGTGATTTTAATGCCACCTCTCTCTGACCGAGATAAGCGTGGAGGTATCCAATGGCAGCCATGCTCTCAGGTAGATTTTACCTCCTTCATTTCTTCCTCTCATTTAGTCGATGTGGAGCCTTGTAAGGGCTGGTTCACGTGGAATAACAGGAGGCCTGGGTTTAGTTCCTTGGCTGTGCGTCTTGACAGATTCCTTGTTTCAGAACTCTGGTTGCAAAACAACTTCCTCATCAAAAGCTCTGTTCTTCCTTTCTCCGGTTCAGATCACTTTCCAATCTCTCTGGATTTAAACTTTGATCTGCCTCCGCGTCGTTCCCCATTCAAATTTGAGAACATGTGGCTACATGATTCCTCTCTTAAGCCTTTAGTCAATCTCTGGTGGGCCTCCTTCAATGTCAAAGGGACTTGGATGTTCCAACTCTCCAAAAAGCTTTCTCTGTTGAAAGACAAATTACAATGCTGGAATTATTCGAGTTTTAAAAACATCTTCCAAGAAAAACTTAGAGTTGAGAAGGATCTTCGTATTCTAAATGAGTCCATTCTGGCCCAAGGGATGTTTCAGGCTGATTTCCAAAAAGAAAAATCTCTCCTAAAGGATTTGGGCGCTCTCCTTCTGAAAGAGGAAACTTTTGGCGTCAAAAATCCAGAGAAACTTGGCTGATTGATGGAGACAAAAATACCAAGTTCTTCTTTGCCTCTGTCAAAGCTAGAAGAAATTTCAACTACATTTCCTCTCTTAAGCTTGAAGATTCAACTCTTGCTTCATCCCAAGTTCAAATCAAATCAGAAGCGGTGGCTTATTTTCGGAAGCTCTTGAATGACTCGGCCTCCACCCTTGGAGCACAGTCCCATTTCCTTCTTCAGACCCTGATGCTGTTACGGTTGCTGACAACGACCTGCTTCTTTCTCCCTTCTCCTTGGAGGAGGTTCGAAAATTGTTTTTTCGATGAAGCGTGATAAAGCGCCAGGTCCTGATGGCTTCCCAGCATCCTTCTTTCAGGATTTTTGGGAAGTCGTGGATTTTCTGTTTGGAAAGCAGTTGAGGAATCCAGGATTTCGGGGAAGATTTTAGGTACTCTCAATCATACCCTCATCTGCATGTTTCCCAAAAAGTCCCCGAGTGAGACTATGGATGATTTCAGACCCATTTCTCTTTGCAACACTACTTACAAAATCATTTCCAAAGCTATCGCTAATAGATTAAGCCCTCTGCTGTCCAAATTGGTTGCCCATGAACAAAGTGGTTTCATTCTGGCAGGTCTATCACCGATGGGATCATTATCTCACATGAATTGATCCACTCTCTTCATAACTCCTCTAGAGCGGGTATGATGTTGAAACTTGACTTCAGTAAGGCCTATGATCGTGTCAATTGGAGGTTCCTCCTCAAATCTTTGCAAGCCATGGGTTTTTGTGATCATTTTTGCAAATGGATCTTCAACTGCATTGCTTCCCCTCATTTTTCTGTTTTAGTAAATGGTTCTACGGAAAGGCTTCTTTCAGAGCAGCAGAGGTTTAAGGTAGGAGACCCTCTCTCCTCCTTCCTTTTCACTTTGGTTGCGGAAGCTCTTAGTCGCAGCATTAAATCCGCTATTCAGGATGGTTCTCTTAAAGGTCTACATATCACATCCAACCTTCCTCCACTCTCTCATCAACAATTCGCGGATGACACCTTTCTATTTGGTCAAGGGACCATTCCTGAAGCTAAACGAATTTCTTCCATTCTGGACTCTTATTCTCTTGCTGCAGGTCAGGTTTTAAACTTTCATAAATCAGTTATTTTCTTCTTCAATGTGGCTCCTAGACTTCAGTGCAGGATTAAAGCAATTCTCGGCTTCTCTTTGGGAAATCTTCCACATAATTATTTGGGCATTCCACTTTTCCACGGCAATGGTAGGGCGCACTTTGGAACGGGCTCTTGAACTCTCTTTCCACCAAACTTCTTTCTTGGAAAGGAAAATGGCTTTCTCTGGCCGGCCGCGCTCTTTTAATCAATTCGGTGCTTTCAATTCCAATATACATGTTATCAATTTTACAGATCCCAAAATCTGTTCTGCTCAAAATTGAAAAAGTGGTGCGCACCTTTTTATGGCAAGGTCACAGTATTGAGCGCAAATTTCATCTTGCTAATTGGGATCTGGTCAAGCTTCCAAAGCGTATGGGCGGCATGGGTATTCTGGATCTTGCTCTTCAAAATACCCCTTGGGCTAAACTGGTGTGGAACTTCATTTCTAATGCTAATAGACTAGCCTTTCAAATTCTCTCTCATAAGTATCTCGGTGGACATCGCCACGATCTTTTATTATCCAGTTCCGAGCTCCCGAGAGGTTCACATATCTGGAATTTTCTATGTAACTCCAAATCCCTAATTGCAGATGGTCACCTGGAACATAAACAATGGTTTGCTCGCTTCTTTCTGGGATGAAAGTTGGAATGGCTTTCCTCCCCTTAATCTTTCCACTACCCTCAATGGTGTAATGAATTCTACTAAATAGGCCTGGGGTACTTTGGTCTCTAATTATGGTAGTCAACACCCTGACGGCTCGCCTTCTTGGCTCTGGAAGGATATCTCTTCTATAGGAGCCTCTGTTCAAGATTCCACCCTCCTTAAGGACTCAATTCGGGACAGAAATGCCCTTTATCTCAATAAAGACGACAATTTACTTTGGCTTGGGGATGCCTCTGGTTCCTATTCGGTAAAAGCTGGCTATAATACACTTATTTCACATTCAGGAAAGGGGACTCCTTGCTCCCTTGGTTGCTGGCATCCTAGCATCACTCCGAAAGTAGCTTATTTCAGCTGGTTAGTTTTGAATAAGAAGGTTCTTACTCAAGCCAAAAGGCGCTCTTGGGGCTTTTCTGGTCCCTCCAAGTGTCTTCTGTGCGGTGCTGCTGAGGAAGATTTGGATCACCTCTTTTTGTTTTGCCCCTTTGTTTCCTATTGTTGGGACTGGCTTCTCAACAAATTAAGTCTTGCCTGGGTCCCTTGTAAAAGCATTGTTGCGAATCTTTCCTCTTGGCCATCTTTTAATGCCAAAAGTTTGTTCAGCTCTATTTGGCACGTCAGCCCATACTTTTTGCTCTGGCATATCTGGTGGGAACGTAATCTCCGTCTTTTTAGGGAGCAAGCTGTTGATCTTCCCACCTTTCTCAACAAGCTCGAAGTGGCCATTTCGGAGCGTGTTAGCGCTAACTGTCTCTCCTTTTCCACCTTCTCTTCCAAGGATTTCTCAATTTTACATTCCTGGCCCCTCATCAAGCTCCCCAGACCAGGATCAATTGTAAAAAAGGGCTCTCACAACTTGAAAAATTCATTCAAAGGAAAAAAACCAGATGGCGTCCTCCCCAGCAGGGTCAATGGAAACTGAATTTCGACGGGGCATCTAGAGGTAACCCAGGTAAATCCGGCGCCGGTTGCATTCTCAGAGATGATCGTGGTAGTCTCATTAGAGCAGGCTCCTTCCCTCTCAAAGAGGGCACTTGTAACTCTGCTGAAGCCCATGCTTTACTGGAAGGGGTCAAGATGGTTGCTCTTGCTTGGTAGTTCAAATCTCTCAATCGAAGGGGACTCCCAAATAATAATTTTCGCGGTTTCCCGAGGTGTCTCCCCTTCATGGAAACTTAATCTTTTCATTCCTCGATTCTTTATTGGCTGGACAAAATTCAATCTTGGAGCATCTCTCACAACTTTCGAGAAGCTAATCGTGCGGCGGACTTCCTTGCTAACTTCGCCATTGATCATCCTTCAGCCAGCATCTCTTCCAGCTCGGCTCATGATTGGCACGGATTGCCGATCCTCCTTTCCCACGATCGAGTTGGCTCGTCCGAGTAGCCTGGCGGGGTCTCTCTCGCGTGCGGCTGTCCTCTTTGTGCGAACTGTCCTTTCCTCGCCTTCTCGGCGGCGAATCTCTGTTGCATTCCCGCAAGTGATTTTTCTCACGCGACCCATGTCTCCTCAGACAGGCTCACCTGTTCCTTGCCTCCTTCATTTCTTCTTGGGGACGGCTCCCCTTCTTTTTCACACGGTTTCTGTTCTATTTATGTAGTTTCCTCCATTTTCGGCGTCATCTTTTGATTGGTTTCTGCTCTGTGCTATCTTCTATGCCCTCATGTCTTTCGTCGGCTTTCCTTTCGTGGTGCTTCATGGTCAATTTCGGGAATTGGCCGATTCCTCTGCTATCGACAGGCGTCGCCTTGCTATGGTTTTCAAATTCTCCTCGCAGGAGGAAGCCGAAGCTATTGAAGCGATTCTAGGAGACTCCTTTCGTTTTCGAGCCCGTCGCCCTCGCACTGACTCCGACATTGCCTCTGCGTTTGTCTCCTTCTGCCTTCTTCTTCACTCGGATACTACTTGATGTTGAACGGGTTGCCATCGACCAAATTTATGTTGTTCATCGTGTCGGCTTACACGACCAACTAGTCGACTTCTCTCCTCCGGATCCCCTCTTGTGGGTGGAAGAAGTCGATGAACTTGCTCTCGGCTCTGGACGCGACATTCGGTGGCTTTGCGGACAATACCGAGATTTAGTGTCATTCGCCCAAAATTTCCACCCCTCTCTGGATCAACGCTTCCTCCCGGTGATAGACGTCGATGCGGCTCTCTTCCCAGTACACTCTGCGGTTGATCACTTGAATGCACTTAAAGACAGAGCCAGTTCTGCCTTCCATCTTCTGCTTCAAGCGGCCAACTCGCGGGCTGGCTCCTCACTGGGTTAATCGGTTGGTGTTTCTGTTGTCCTTCGGGTTTGGCTGCAGTCCTACTCTGGTTCGACATTCTTTTTCCACTCTTTGTTTCCTCTTCCTCCTCCTTCTCTTCGCCTTTCTCTTCCTCTTCTATCCATTGTCTCCTCTCATTTCTTCTTGTTGTTGGGTTGGGGCCCCTTCCTTGGGATATATTATAATGTATATGGGTTGATGGAGATGGCGACATGTGGCACACATCCCCTTATCTTATTATATCATTCATTTATGATTTATTATGCTTAGGAGGTCGGCCTCGAGTATTGGCCATAGGTTAGAATGGTATATATAGGGGTTAGAAGGTTGTAGTTAATCATGATATTGAGTATTGGAGTGTTATTGTATGGTTTGGAGGTTACCCCTCGAAGTGGTATTGGAGGTTGCCCCTCGAAGTGGCAAGGATATTATATGAGCATATTGTCATCATTTATCTATATTTTGGTGTTCTCTCATGTTATTCTCGCTTTATATATGTTATTCGATCTATATCCCTTCAAGTGGAGGAATAATCACTTTATTTATACAGGGGATCAATGGAGCAACAATTATGAAGCATGGAATCCTTATTATGGTTATCCTTATTATGGTTATACATGGAATCCTTATTATGGTTATGCATTAAATCCTTATGTTGGTTATGCATGGAATCCAAGGATGATAAACTATGGTCATGAATGGAATCAGAGTAGCGCAACGGAATATGGATATTAGTTCAGATATGTATCATCTACCAGGATCACATGTGGTTGGATGATCAAGCTTGGTGACAAGTGTGCAATAATTTAAAGCACACTCATTATATGGCTTCTTCTTATGTTTCGGGGACGAAACATGTCAAAGAGGGAGGCAATGCTATGTACCTTGGGATATAATATTATAATGTATATGGGTTGATGGAGATGCCGACATGTGGCACACATCCCCTTATCTTATTATATCATTCATTTATGATTTATTATGCTTAGGAGGTCGGCCTCAGTATTGGCCATAGGTTAGAATGGTATATATAGGGGTTAGAAGGTTGTAGTTAATCATCATATTGAGTATTGGAGTGTTATTGTATGGTTTGGAGGTTACCCCCTCGAAGTGGTATTGGAGGTTGCCCCCTCGAAGTGGAAAAGATATTGTATGAGCATATTTTCATCATTTATCTATATTTTGGTGTTCTGTCATATTATTCTCGATGTATATGTTCTGATTTATACAAGTAATATCCTTACAAGTGGTATCAGAGCAGCGATTTTGGCCAAAATTAGGGTAAAAACCCTATTTTTTTGTTTCAAGTATATCTTGAATATTATATCGAATTTTTTGCCAATTTTTTCAGAATAATTTGGAAACACTCTAAGTCAGAATATCTGAAAAATTCAGCTAGATTGGATCTGTTTTGCGGATTTTATTGGTGTTTTAGGTTTTTTCATAAATTCACTTTTCAAGAAGAAAATTGTGGTATTTTTTAGCAAAATTTATATTTTCGGAAAGCTCTTGAAATTTCAGTTAGGGTTTGTTCTTTGTGTTTTTATCCATCTGCTGAAATATTTTCAAATTCAAAACCCTAGTTTTGTGGATCATGGGATGGTAGCTTTTTTTAGAGATGGCGGGATTGCTACTTTGAGAGAATGGTGGAACAAATTCGGGATAAATTCTCTAAACCATCGATATTTGGTTATTCAAGTTGTGGATTAGTGGCCCTACATGATTTTCTTTTCTAAGTTAGAAAAGGAAAAGTCTAATTGGTCTTTGCAGGAACTGGAACAAGTTTTTATGGACAGATGGGCAACAAAAGAAGAAGAAGATGAAGAAGAAGAAGAAGAAGAAGAAAAAGAAAAAGAAGTAGAAGAAGAAGAAGATGTTGATGATGAAATTGCTACACAGGATAGGATTTCATATGGTGGTTGGATGATCGAGCTTGGTGACAAGTGTGCAATAATTTAAAGCACACTCATTATATGGCTTCTTCTTATGTTTCGGGGACGAAACATGTCAAAGAGGGAGGCAATGCTATGTACCTTGGGATATATTATAATGTATATGGGTTGATGGAGATGCCGACATGTGGCACACATCCCCTTATCTTATTATATCATTCATTTATGATTTATTATGCTTAGGAGGTCGGCCTCAGTATTGGCCATAGGTTAGAATGGTATATATAGGGGTTAGAAGGTTGTAGTTAATCATCATATTGAGTATTGGAGTGTTATTGTATGGTTTGGAGGTTACCCCCTCGAAGTGGTATTGGAGGTTGCCCCCTCGAAGTGGCAAAGCTATTATATGAGCATATTTTCATCATTTATCTATATTTTGGTGTTCTCTCATATTATTCTGATGTATATGTTCTGATTTATACAAGTAATATCCTTACAAGTGGTATCAGAACAATAATTTGCCAAAATTAGGGTAAAACCTAATTTTTTGTTTCAAGTATATCTTGAATATTATATCGAATTTTTTGCCAATTTTTTCAGAATAATTTGGAAACACTATAAGTCAGAATATCTGAAAAATTCAGCTAGATTGGATCTGTTTTGCGGATTTTATTGGTGTTTTAGGTTTTTTCATAAATTCACTTTTCAAGAAGAAAATTGTGGTATTTTTTAGCAAAATTTATATTTTCGGAAAGCTCTTGAAATTTCAGTTAGGGTTTGTTCTTTGTGTTTTTATCCATCTGCTGAAATATTTTCAGAATTCTCAAACCCTAGTTTTGTGGATCATGGGGATGGTAGCTTTTTTTAGAGATGGCAGGATTGATGCTAGAGAATGGTGGAACAAATTCAGGGATAAATTCTCTAAACCATCAGATATTTGGTTATTCAAGTTGTGGATTAGTGGCCCTACACAGATTTTCTTTTCTAAGTTAGAAAAGGAAAAGTCTAATTGGTCTTTGCAGGAACTGGAACAAGTTTTTATGGACAGATGGGCAACAAAAGAAGAAGAAGACGAAGAAGAAGAAGAAGAAGAAGAAAAAGAAAAAGAAGTAGAAGAAGAAGAAGATGTTGATGATGAAATTGCTACACAGGATAGGATTTCATATGGTGGTTGGATGATCGAGCTTGGTGACAAGTGTGCAATAATTTAAAGCACACTCATTATATGGCTTCTTCTTATGTTTCGGGGACGAAACATGTCAAAGAGGGAGGCAATGCTATGTACCTTGGGATATATTATAATGTATATGGGTTGATGGAGATGCCGACATGTGGCACACATCCCCTTATCTTATTATATCATTCATTTATGATTTATTATGCTTAGGAGGTCGGCCTCAGTATTGGCCATAGGTTAGAATGGTATATATAGGGGTTAGAAGGTTGTAGTTAATCATCATATTGAGTATTGGAGTGTTATTGTATGGTTTGGAGGTTACCTCGAAGTGGTATTGGAGGTTGCCCCCTCAAAGTGGCAAAGCTATTGTATGAGCATATTTTCATCATTTATCTATATTTTGGTGTTCTCTCATATTATTCCTCGATGTATATGTTCGATTTATACAAGTAATATCCTTACAAAAAGTCACCTTCTTATGAAATTTTAAACTAAACTTTTCCCAAGGCCTGTAGAAATCCACAAGGCAGAAGTTCACAAAAAACCATGAAAACATGCCATTAATAAATATTCGGGAAAAAAGTTTGGAAGAATCTTACCACTATTAGGAACAAAAAACTTTTGTAAAAATTATTTAAAAAGAAAGAAAAACCCTGGTATTTTTTGTTATGCCATTCTCCAAAACCCATGGTTCTTTTGTAAGAAATATTCGTAGCTTTCTATCTCCGTCACTTCTACTTCCTAGTTCAAAAATGGAGTTTGAAACCTAGATCAACATACATAGATAAAAAAACACTCACAACCATAAACACAAAATAATAATCATCGAGAAGCTCCATTTTGAAAGGTCGGGACAATAAAGAACACCTAAGAAATAAGATTGGTGTCTGGATTAAAATTAAAAAAAAAAAAAACAAAAATAATGGCGAACACAAGTAACTACTGTAAACATACTTTGTTCTTGGTCTGGGTGATTCTTAGCCTTGACGAATTGCAAACAAATGATTTCCACCTTACAAAAATTTGAAACATGGGAGCACTTGGTGCACCGATTTTGGTGAGAAAATAGGCAAAGTGAGGAAATTCTCATCCTCAATTGGAATTACAACTGATCCTCATGGCGAGCTCACACAAATCCTCAAGTCATCCAATTCTTGCAGAATATTGTTTCAATTTTTATTTAGTTCTTTGGAGAACACCAAATAAGGGCAGACGTGTGAGACATAATACCAAATAATGGCAGAAATTTGAGATAGAACACAAAATAATCAAAGACAAAAAAATTCCGTGGCATGTAATTAGAAGCTATCTTGATGGCGGATCCACAACTAGCGTATGCAACATTCAGCAAGGTGTCGTATACAACTCCCAAATACAAGGCCTTGCCGACTGTGACATTTGGGACTATGACATGGAAAGTCATCTTCTTTTTTTCTTTCACTGCCCAATGCCTGACAGAGGTTGAAGAATCACTGAAAACAAACAAAACCCATTATAAACAATCCAATGAAAGTAAACAAATTTTTGAGTAAACAAAAAAATTGCAACAATTTATGTGCAGAACTTAGGGCCATAGAATCGCACCTGCTTCACTTGAGTCTAGGGTTTTCCATCAGTTAACGAAAATGGAAAAGGGAACTTCATTCTTAAACCAATAAACACACCAGCCTTGAGCCACACAAAGGCGACCAAGGCTGCATCATACATAGTGAATGTATTAAATGCATGACATAAAATATATTAAATGCATGTCGAGACACATGACTTTTTCTTCAACAATAACAAATAAAGGGGTTCACCAATAGAATCTTGCCAAAATACAAAAATTAAAGCATGAAACTTTAGTTCTATCATGTTTAAATACACATGGCACAATGTAATTGGTAATGATGCAATTGACTAATTGTTAATGTGAAAACAATATCCTTTCCTTCGGCAGGATAATAAAGAGTGAATATAATATAACATTATTCACAATCACATATTCCTTTCAAATGTATTTAAAATGTATAGGGCAAGAGATATAACGTTGTTAATAACAAGTTCAAATATTATATTTACGCACACACTCACACATACGATATATGTATACATATATCTACACACACATGCATACATCCATCCATACATACATGTAATGTATGTATGTATGTGAATATTTTTTAAAAAAAAGTTTAAATATAAAATTTACAAATACACTCACATGTGTGTGTGTGTGTACATATATATGTATATGTATATGTATATATTAACATATACACATACACATACATACATAAAGACCTCTCTTTTTGGTTATAGTTCGGAATATAAAAAAGTGCATAACCTAACCAACATATTATGATGCATAAACCTTCCAAGTCAAAGCAAATGCAAAAGATATATAGGAGCATTTTGAGGAAAAAGTTGAACAATATCATAAACAAGTATAACAATGTCCTTGAAACCAAATCCGATTCACTTCAAAACTTTTTTTGGAGATTTATCCTTAAGAAATTTGTATGTGCAAGACATGGCCTCTCTACTTAGTTTGAAGATGCTTATGGCTTATACAATGCTCCAAACCAACCAAACATTTGAGCCAATCCAAAACCTTGTCATTGTCATTTTTTCTCTAATCGTTTTATCCTTAATCTCTAATCAAATAAAGCTTGTGATTTGAATAATCTTAAAGATGAATTTTTAAAACATAACCCATAAGTCTTAACAAGTACATATCACGGACATGTTCAACTACATAGTGACTCATGGATTTTCACCTTCTTAGACCTTCCAAATCATCTTTTTCATCTATAAGAGTGGAGATAAGAATGATCCTTATAATTCCTACACTATTATGATTGGACATTCCTTAGCTAAGCTAATTGATGTATCTCTAGACATGCATGTATTCATATGGGTAGAGACAAAGAGGCTAAGGGCCAAAGTACAAGAAGATTTAGGAGGAATCACCATACCATTGATCATATCTTTACTTTGACCTCTATCATTGAGGAAGCCAAGGGGAACAAGTGGGTAGTATATTTTTGTTTTTGAACTTCCACAAGGCATCTGATACAATTCCTCAACACTTGCTAGTTAATATGTTTGAGGCTTTGGGTCTTCTACCCTTGGTAGTTACACTAGTGATGACACTTTATGAGATTGTTGTTGGCAAGTTACAAAGAAGGGATGGAGAGCTAATATATGTCTAAAGTACCAAAGGTGTTAAACAAGGTTTCCCACTATCTCCTACACTTTTGGACTCTACATTGATGAGTTATAGGAAATAATTTCATATTCATTAGGTGCAACAAATGGTTGTTTGCTCTTGAGTCTCTATTACAATTATCTTTTTTTATACATGGCATCATTTTAACGTCTCATTTAACGAGAGGTCTCTAGAAACAACTTTATATCTTATCCTCTTTTTGTGACACTCATAAGCTTTAGGTTAATTTGGGTAAATCAAAAGTCATGGATTTCAACAATAAATTTGGATTATACTTCATAATAAAATTACTCTTAGGTCTTTGTTATCGATTCCTAAGACAATGGGAATGACACCATGATGGAAGTGTGATGCAAGAGCATCATCAAGAAGCCATTCAAAAGAAAATTTACATAGTTATGAGGTTAATGGGATTATGAAATATCCTTTGTGGGATATCACTTAAAATCCACAAAATATATAAAAATTTGTCACAAATGATATTTTTGGAAATAAACCAACTAGGGCAATGAACTAAAATTTATAGATATCTTGCAAAATACTTGTCCAAATCACACGAAATTTTATAAAGAGCTTGCTAATATGATAACAAAGACTAGGAAAATATTTTTGGATTTTTGAATAATATATAACTTCCAGTAATTTTCAAAATGCCCTAAACTATTGGAAAACTTCAAAAATTCATAACTATGTGAATACAATGGATAAAAATATGATTTTCTGGGAATAACATCTACAACTTATATAGAAATGAACCCAACCTCCAGATATGAAAATGAGCACCTGGAAATCCAAGAAAAACCTGCTAGAAATCCCTAGGGTTGATGTCACCCTATAGAAGGGGTAGGAGATCCACCAAAATGCCTCCAAAGCTGCACCAAATTCAATCATGAATACTGGGAATAATTTGATATGAAAACCCTTGAAATTTCCTCACCCTGGTGCTAAAAACAGTCTTTGAAAACCCTTCTAGAAATTCCTGTAAAATATTATGGAATTTCTGCTCTAAACAGGCTCCAAAGTAGCAAACTAGGGTGGATCTCTCACCACTGAAGCTAGGGTTCCTGTGGGATTTTACTCGACAAACAAGAAGAATGCAAACAACATTTACTCAATGCCAAAATATGTGTGAGTGTAAGAATGAATTATTGTCTCCCACAGACACTTCATTTTATAAATTTTCGTTAACTTTTTCCAAGTTGGGAGCTCCATGTGGGACTAAAAGTGACTTAAATGACCCAAAAAGAAATAGAATAATTAAGTACCATGAGCCCCCTCAACGACAAAATATAACAATTATTCCCACCAAGTTGCTTAATATTAATGCCAATGGAAAAATATAAAAAATAAGCTAGGGGTAATTAGTCATCCATATCCAACTGTGGCCAACGTCATTAGCATCCTCAAGTGTCAAATCTCTCCACCACACCAAGTACTTTGTGATCACCCTGTTCCTGAGCTTCCTTTATCTCACCTCAATGAAATTATCTGGTTCCAAAACTAGCTTCCCCTCATCGTCCAATGGTGGAAACTCCATAGAAGGCACAATATGTTGTCCTAGTGCCCTTTTGAGGCACAAAACATGAAAAACATTGTGTATCTTGTTGTGCTCAGGAAGCTCCAACTCATATGCAACTTCCCCAACTCTTCGTGTTATCATGTATGGACCATAGAACCGTGGTTTTAGCTTCTTGGCACCACTCTGCTTGAGTGAGGATTGCATGTAGGGCTGTAAATGTAGGAAGACTAGATCTCCCACCTTAAAAGACCTCTCTACTATGTTCCTATCTGCATAGACCTTTTGTTGATTATGTGCTTCTTGAAGGTTATCCTTGAGGGATATCTGAATGTTTTGGTTGTCCTGTGCCAATCACAAGCTTTGGGAGGTCGTGTATCCGATAATACTAAATCTGCAAATGACATAGCATCATACTCATATAATTCACGGAAAGGAGTCATACCAATGCTCATTTGGTAGGTGGTATTATAGCAATACTCACCCGTGTGTAGCCATCTAATCCATGCATGTTGATGTCATGTCACATAACTACGCAAATATCCCTGTATCCACTTATTAACTATTTATGTCTACCCATCAATTTATGGATGGTAGCTAGTGCTAAGAGTCAACTCTGTACTGCAAGTCTAAAAATATCCTACCAAAAGGTTCTCATGAAGATCTTGTCCCTATCACTGACAATATTTTTAGGCAAACCATGAATCCTAAAAACACATGTATAGAATAATCGATCCACCTATGGTGCCTTATGCCCCTTAGACATAAGGAAAAAATGGGCATACTTGGTTAATTGATCAACTACCACATATATGCAATCATGCCCATGTACTGAGGGAAGCCCTGTGATAAAATCCATGGATATGTTCTCTTACTTATGCTCAGAAATAGGAAAAGGTTGTAGTAGTCATGCTTTAGGAAAGAATGCTCGGCTTTGGTTTTCTAGAAAACCACACACTCTCTAATATGATTAAGGACGTCATCCTTCAATCCTTTCCATGTAAATTTCTCTCTGATATACATGTAGGTCTTAAAATATCTAGGATGTCCCACTAGAGGTGTATCATGCACTGCTCGAAGGATTTTCTCCTTCATCTTGGATTCTGGTACAAGGAAGATCCTATCCTTGTAGTATATGAGGTCATCCAAGACCTTGTATCTATCATCTTGTATGATGTCATCCATAATCTCACATGCAAATTAATTTTTGGAATACTCAACAAGTATGTGTGATTAACTAATATTTGGATATGGGGTAGTTAATCTAAGCTATGAACAATTGTAAATAAAGTAAATAGATGTTGTAAAGTATATATAAAGATGACCCAAACAACTATGCAAAAGGAAATTCTAACCCTAATGTGCAAAAGGGAAGAGGAAAGAACTCAGTTGAATAGAAGATGCTCACGGGAAAATATCATAGAGGTGACTAGAGAATCTGGAAGCAAGAACGACTATGCAGAAGTCCCAAAAAGGATGGATCTAGGTTATCTATCTAGACTGGAGTGCCTAGAGAGGGACTGGGGTGCCTACGAGCACTCTGGTCTACAAAATGGGCACCTTGTTCTATGTAAAATATCCGAACTGAATTTTACATGGTTAGGAGGGAGTCCTTGAAACTCTTGTGTGTTGCATCAGATTCACTACCCTGTATCAAATGTCGCTGATGTTCCAAGATGATGAAAAGACCTACAAAAGACCAAAAGAAGTATCAAAACCTTGAAAAAAAAATGTAAATGAATGGGTCAAACTGACCTACGCTGCCACAATGATGGGCTTACTAACTGAGCATTGCACTACATTTCAGACCCATATGTAGTTCTGGGGAGTGTGTACATAATGTGCCCTAGGTGCTTTTGTGCTAGTCACATTTTGTGAAGCAACAAACAATAACTAGATATAGAGAATATAATAGAATGTGTGTATGGAATATAATAGAATCCTTCCATCTATGAAGTGTGTGATGTAGATGTCCTAGCCTTGTGCCTTGTGATGGAGCTATGTGGATGCAAGTGATCTTCAATGTAATAGATGGATGTAACTCTAGATGGATGATAGTAGTGACTAGTGCTTGGTCCCTCATTATGGTCTCATAACTTTATATTTATAGGGTTCTCTTGATCTAATTTCATAATTAACCCCGAATGGTTGACCACCAAAAATATAAGAAGCTAAAATGGCTAGAAAGATCCCAAAAGTGGCAAGAAAGATCAAGAAGGATCGGGGCACCCATGGTGGGACTAGGGCACCCATGGGTGGCCTAATCTTTAGCTTGGGCACCCCAATTGAGGCTAAAATAATGTCAAAATGATGAAAGCTAATTGGCATGTGGGTGTAAAGGTCGGGAATGACAAAATAAAAAAAAAAAGATGGCCAAAAATGGGGGTTAATTAGTACTTTCTTCACTCAAGAACCTTCTAAATAGTAGTATGAGACTAGATTAAATAATATCTAAAGTGCATGATTTTGTGACTACATTTCCCCCACTTTATGTTGGTGAGCGGAAAAATCTCGATAACATAAAGTAGATAAATATGCATACTTGATGTCCATGAAGATTGTAGTAGAAAAATGCGTCGATGGACTAGACAAAGTGTGGAATGACAAAAAGATGGTGGAGCATGGAAAATAAAGATGAAAAATGTGTAATTTTTTGATAAGAGTGAAGCTAGGGCAGAAATGCATGTCTAATTAGTTGATTTGTGTGATGTACTTGTATGGTTATTAAAGTGTGTGTTGCATGTCACGAAGTGTTATTATTGTTGTTGTTGTTGTTGTTGCCCCATTTGACTGACTTGTTTCTCATACGACCGACTTGCAAGGAGAAAATGATCAAATAGTCAAATATGTATGTGTAAAAAAATAATGTAAAATATGCATGTAAATGTAAATGTAAAGTATGCAAATGAAAAGAGTAAATGGAACATGTGCACCTGATCCATGTCGAGAAAGAGAGTGAAAATAGATATCCTATACTATCGGGGTTTTTTGGGCGATCTCGATGCCATAGGCCAAAAAGTGTAGGAGGAAATCCGCATTGTATCCTTTAAGTTATAATTGCTTTCCTGAATGTGTGTGAAGAGATCTCTATACGTCCTAGTTTTTGGGTGATCCGATGCTTTTGGTTGATGAAGTAGTGTAGGAAGAATTACCCATATAACCTCCAACCTTTAACTACTTCCCAAAATGCTAAGGACACCATGTCCTATAAAATCCACGATGTATGGGGGTTCGTAGACTAGTTTGAACCCACTCACTGTATGTAACCCACAATGCCAAGGGCGGAAAGTACACTGAAATGAACCGGTGTAAATGTAATGTGTTAGTATGTAAAACCCCAAATGATGCCCCCTCTTTGGGGGTGCATGTGACATCATAATAAGAGAATGTGGCCCCAAAAGAGACCAACCACATATGAACTTTACCTTGAAAAGGGAATGCTTGGTTGGTAGAAACTAAGGCACACACAAATACGAGGCTAGCCAAAGACAAGTGTTAGTACGAACAATCATGCATATAAAAAAATGTGCAAAGAATGTAAAAGCTACCAACCAAAGTAGTAATGTAAACACACAAGAAAACAAAGTAAGCCACTCAAAGTGAGGTTGCAAACATGGGACATCACTCATGATGTCGCAAGACACGCAAGACCATCATGGCTGCAAATAACAAACAAGTGTGCACACCAAACATAGGGCAAGACCCGTAAACAAGAGAAAACAATAGCAGATAATGTAACAAACAAGTATGGAAGCAAATATCCTCGCATAACAACACATGAAGCACCCTTTAGCATGTTAGAAAGATAAATAATATGTCAAAGGCATGTATAACTAGTAATGTAAAGTGCTAAGTATAAAATGAAACAATAACACCTGTGAGAGACGAATGTGGATGCCCCCAATGACCAGTGTAGGAAGGGTAGAAGGCGAGCATTCATGCTACATGTAAGAGACTTGTATCATGCGATCACAACTATAAAAATATGTGAACACGCATGTGTGGATGATATATATAAATGACATACAAGTAAATCTAACTAGCATGTGTAATAAAGTGACCATGAACAAGCAAAAGTAAGCAAGAGTAAAAGAAACCATAATATGTATATTATGGATAAATGAAATGGAATGCAAGATAGAGTGATAGGAGCCATGTGCCCTCCGAGTGAATGGAAATGTATGTAGTGAGGTTCATTTCGTTTTCCCCCTCAGCAGTCATGAATAAACCATAAATGAGAGTGCGTCATCGAGAAATGGTAAAAAAGTGTGTTGTGTCTAGCGCATTGTGATGAGTATGTAGGCATATTGATGATGATATGCGACATATAGAAGAGATGAATGTGAACCTTATAGCCTAAGCGTATATCACTAACAAAATGAATGAAGGAGTGATGATTTAGCCTAAAGTGTATATCACTACAAGATGAATAGTAGGGAGTGGTGATGTAGCCTAAAGCGTATACCACTACAAGATGATAGAGTAAGTGACAATTTAGCCTATAAATGTGTCACTATCCTAGAAATATCACATAATGGGAGATCGAGTGATGAATGTGTGATGAATATAAGGTCCATTTGATTTGTAAACCCTTGGCATTCAAGTATGGACCGAGGAACTAAAGTGCGTCATAGGGTAGTGAGTGCAACACGTAAAATATGATGTAGTGTATGCAATGAAGATGATAAACAACCATGTGATAAGTAGAAATGTGTAAATATGTGCAATGAAAGATGTGTAGAATGTGTAAAGTGTAACATATAGAGTAGTATGTAATGCATGTAAATAGACTAGTAATGTAGTATGCAGGATGATGTAATGCTAATATGTAAAATATGGTGATATAGAGATGCTCAATGTACGATCTAAGGCATATGCCACAATATAATATGATTTATTATGCATAGATGGCCTGATATTGTAGGTAATGTATAAGATGAATAGGATGTAACATGCTGAAGTGGTAAATGATAGAAGCATGAGATATATAATTATGACTAGTATGATGTATGATGTATGACACACGATATGTAAATAGATGCAGTGTGTAAAACCTAATGTGTAGTGTGTGGGGTCCATGTGTAATAATCCCTCAATAATCAAGTGTGAACCGAAGCACAATAGTGTGTCATCGGGTAATGACATCTCTAAAGTGTGTGATGATTATGTCTATGTGATAAGTTTGATGTGTGAGTGTGTGCAAGAATACATGTGTGTTAATGTGAATATGACGGGGAGTGGGATTGCTATGCCCCCAGTGTGTAAGTGATGGAAGTCTAGTCAAAAGACACTAAGTGGATCAAATTAAGGAGTAGTTTCCTTAACAAAAGTGATGGGACATGATAGAGGAGTGTGACCATCAGATGGTTCATCATCATAGAAAGTGTCATCCAGAGTCCTAATCATCAACATGTGAAGGGTTTATAAGCAATGTTGGAATTACAAGTTTAAATTTAGGCGGTGATTGCTAAGCATGGCACGATGATGTTGTAGATACCTATGATGGAGGGGTGAGATCATCCTTAAGTGAAGGTTACTTAGTTTGACTTGGTAATACAATAGATGACTTAGTAAGAGGACATGATTTAAATAAAAAATTAAGAAGTGATGACATTTTTAATTTGGTAATGTTGGAGAACGGATAGGAGGAGGTGGTGAACTAATTTTGAGAGATTGACTTGGTGATATCATAGGTGATTTCTTAGGATGATCTTGCCTATCCAAAGAAGGATCTTGAAGCAAAGATTGGTGATGCTCATTAGATGTAGAAGGAACATACTTAGGATCCCATTGAGATGTAACATGACAAAGAATGTTGATGTGAATGAGATAAACCCTTGATGCTCAATATGTTTGAATCTACATGTAAAGCATAGCAATTGTTGTCATTATTTCCATTGATTCAGTGATAGTTACAATATGGAATACCTTGATACTTGGCAAGCCTATAAGGAGGATAACCATGAGTAGGTGGCAAGTTAATGATTCTATGAGTGATGAGCTATGGAAGAATATCTTGTTGCTTAACATTGAGATTAAATGTGAGAGGCGTAGGGAGGGTATGATGCATTTAGGTTCACTAATATGAGCACATGTAGAAGACATAGGATGAATATGAGAAGAAGAACAATCGTGAGCCTGAGAAGTATCCTTAAGTTGTTGAATTTCAGATTTAAGAGATGTGATTGTGGATTCCATAGCCTAAAATTTATCTTGAAATAAAGAATGAAGAGCTTGAATGGATTTGCAAATAGATTGATTGGAATTGGAATCAAGGAGTCCTATCAAAAGATGACCAATAATAGTATTGACTTGGGTAGGTAACATATTGATAAGTAGATGCATAGTCTCTAGGGTTTTTTTAAAGAGCATCTTTATAAGATGGGTGCATTTGAATCAATTGAAGCAAAGAGACTTGACAGACATTAGAAGCCATGATAGAAAATATGAGAAAATCCCTAGAATGAAGGTGGATTTGAAGATCGGGTTCACCAAAATGATTAACTAAAATATGGATATGGTGGGTAGTTAATCTAAAATATGATATGAACAATGTAAATAAAGTAAATAGATGTTGTAAAGTAGTATGTAAAGATGACCAAAACAACTATGCATAAGGAAATTCTAACCCTAATGTGTAAGAGGAAGAGGAAATAACTCAGCTGAATAGAAGATGCTCAGTAGGATAGTATACCAAAGGTGACTTGGAGAAATGGAAGAAGGAATGATTGTGTAGAGTCCCAAAAGGATGGATCTGTGTTATCTATTGGACTAGAGCACTGGAGGGGACCGAGGCACCTATAAGGGTGCTTTGGTCTGTAAAATGGGTACCATGGTCTATGTAAAAAGATTCTAAACTAAATTTCAAAGGGTTGGGAAGTGGTCTAAAACCCTCGTTATGTGTCATTATATTTTTTTACATGTATCGAATGTAAATCGATATTCCAAGATGATGAAAAGACCCGCAAAAACTAAAAGAAGTATCAAAATCCTAAAAAAATAAAATGCCAATGAATTAGTCGAGATGACCTTAGATACCAAAATAGTGGGCTTACTAACTAAGTGTTGCACTACATTTCAGACCCAAATGTAGTTCTAGTGAGTGTGTAAAAAATGCTCCCTAGGTGCTCTTGTGCTAGTCGCACTTTGTGAAGTAGCGAACAATAACTAGATGTAGAAAATGTAATAGAATGTGTGCATGGAATAAAATAGAATCCTTTCCCATATGAAGTGTGTGATGCAAATGTCCTAGCCTTGTACCTTGTGATGGAGCTATGTAGATGCAAGTGATCTTCAATGCAACATATGGATGCAACTCTAGATGGATGATAGTAGTGACTAGTGTTAGGTCCCTCATTATGGTCACATACCTTTATATTTATCGGGTTCTCTTGATCTAATTTCGTAATTAACCCCGATATGAATGATCACCAAAAAGATAAGAAGCTAAGATGACTAAAAAGAGACCAAAAGATGGTAGGAAAGTTCAAGAAGGATCGGGGTGCCCATGGTGGGACTAGGGCACCCATGGGTGCCCCAGTACTAGCTTTGAGCGCCATAGTCAAGGCTAAAGTAACACCAAGTGACGAAAGCTGATTGAGCATGTGAGTGTAAAAGATCAAGAATGAAGAAATAAAAAATGAAACAAGATGGCCAAAAGATGGGGGTTAATTAGTAATTTCTTCACTCAAGAACCTTCTAAATAGTAGTAAGAGACCGAGATTAAATAGTATCTAAAGTGCATGATTTTGTGACTACAATGTGTTAGGAAAATAATATTTAGTGCTCACATCTATGAGAAAATATATTTATATGGAATATAATGATATTTGTAATACATGAAGTTGTTAATAAACAACTCACATAAATAGGAGTTTGCAAGAGATTTGAGGAGAGTATGTTATGAGTTGTTAGTGAGTGGTTGTAGGAGAGGTTATAACTTTACTTGTTTGTAGGATATGCTTGCCTATATATTTGGGTAAGTAGTCTCGAAAGAAATATACAAAATAATTTTACCGTGTTGAATTTGATTGTGCAAGGCTCTTACCAAATATTTGGTATTGGAGTGACGGGATTGTTCTGCTTGTCATGGAGAATTAAGAATTTTAATGGGGCAATGTATAGATTGTTTGATTGTCCCAGATTAATGTTTTGAATTCTTTGTTGTAGAAGTCAAAGATTACTATAGGCGTGATTATATGCAGTGGACATTTAAATATGTGTAGATTATTCTGAGTGCTTAGTCTATTCTCACATCAAGGATTTCACATAACATCAGAGTGATTCTTCGGGAGCGTAGTGGTTCTTCCTACGGAAACGTCTACTTTCCATATGTTCAGAATTTAAAAAAATGCCAGAAGATATAAAATATCTATTTCCTTCACAGTAATTTTTGTAGGAGAAAACGTGTTGGGTGAGTTCGGTTCGAATCAATTTTTGCACCAAACAACATTGCTTCAACTCATTATATGGCTCAAAATCACTTTGTCTCAGCATCAACACCGTTATCCATGATATTTTGATTTGGAACGGCATTTATTTCTATGCAAAAGCGAGAAGGCACCTTGGATATTGGATAGTCGTGGCATTAGTTAACGGTTCCTAGATTTGTGGATACGGTTTGGTATGGACAGACATGTCAAAAGGTTTGCATTAAATACAATATATCTATAGAACCAACTCCACTCAGTACACAAGTGTATGGTGCCTGGTAAATAGCTTTTCTTCATTGAAGTATTACACCACTATCCAAATGTTCAACAGATTATAGTTTGACTTCAAATTATATATATGTTTTTTTATTGGATGGTTTCACGGTCAGATTGGCGTTGATTTAGAAGAGTTTTAGAAGTCCATAGATCTAAGAGGATTGATAATCATGTTTTTATTTTTCATTCAATGTTTGTAAACGAGTAGTGTTATAGAGTATGGTCAATGTATCCATAAGTCGCGTTTATAGTGGGTATGTCATCAAAGTGTAACAAGAATATAAATATTGATTGTCATAGTTGTCACTATTGTTGTTTTCATCGTCTTTCGTGTGTCTATTCTCAGTCACTTCGTCCATGTTATTTTCAAGTGTCAAAAATGTCTATGTAAAAGTCTAGTCTTTTTGGGTCCATTGTCAAAAACTCAAAGAGTCAAATATTGTATTGAGTTATCATCTCATGAGGATTTGTGTCAGAAAAAATTTGGTATTGTTAGATTCATTGTCATATTGTAGTCGCTTTTTTTTTGTCATATGGTTTGTCAAACCATACAATCTTTTGTCAATCGAAGTTAAAGTTTCAAAAAAATTGCCTTACGAATGCATTTTTGGCGAGAATCTGACATTTAAGGCATGTTATTGAGTCTCATTGTCACATTTGGCTGAATTAGCAGTCACCTACTAGAGGATGGAGGAAAATGGAGGTTGGAGGTCATTCAAAGACCTCTCGTTAGTCACCAACGATGGGGCCGCACAGATGATTCAAAGTGACATTTTTTTCGCTATGTGTTTGCTTCAGTTTGCAGTGTTCCTATTTTCAATAAGTGGAAATTTCACATTGAGGAGGGGAACATGATCAATGTTCCATTTCCATTATGTCATCTTTTTCTATGTATGTATGAGCAACATATTTCAACAGAATTTCCTATGTTATTCCCTGCAGTGAGATGTGATGAGGGCTGAGAATAGTACTTGATGTATAATGATGTGGTTATAGGTAAACCACTTAAAAACCTTCATTTTTGGTTTGTGTTAAACCAATAGAAAAACCACCATTCTTGGTTGTTGGTAATCTATTTGCAAAACCATCACTTTGTGGTAAACCAATTGCAAAACCACCATTCTCGGGCTTTTGGTGAACCATTTGCAAAACCATCCTTGAGGTTTGTGATCATCCTGTGAAAATCACCATATCATGAGCAGGTGCAAGTACAAAGTAGGTTTTCCCCATGTTCGCACTATGGGGGAATGTTAGGAAAATAATATTTAGTGCTCACATTAATGAGCAAATATATTTATATGGAATGTAATGATATTGTAATACATGAAGTTGTTAATAAACAACTCACGTAAATAGGAGTTTGGCGAGAGATTTAAGGAGAGTACGTTATGAGTTGTTAGTGAGTGGTTATAGGAGAGGTTATAACTTTACTTGTTTGTAGGATATGTTTGCCTATATATTTGGGTAAGTAGTCCCAAAATAAATATACAGAAGAATTTTATTGTGTTGAATTTTATTATGCAAGGCTCTTACCAAATACAATGTGAGCCTTCCAATCTCTATCAAATCTTAGACATAGAATTAAACATAAAGGTAAGGTGAGGCCTCTAGATAATGCATCAGCAACAATGTTATTCTTACCTTTGGTGTCTTGTATGTTGAAGTCATATGTTTGCACCTTGTTCACCCATCTTTGTTGGCGCAGTCATTGAGATCCTTCTACCCTAGGAAGAACCTCAAATTGTTTTTATCCATACAAATCACAAATTTTCTACCCATCGGGTACTATCTAAATTTGGCCAAGGCATGCATAATGGCCAACATATCCTTATCGTAAATTGAGCACCCCTTCTCTATAGGGTTCAATTTTTGACTCTCATAGGAAATGAGATTCCTATCCTACATAAGAATTGATCCAATGCCCTCACCTGATGCGTCATACTCAAGTATGAATGGAAAAGAGAAATCTAGCAATGTAAAAATGGGGCATGCACTCTTCTCCCCCTTGATGTGATCAAAATCTTGCTGTGTTGATTTTGACAAAGAAAAAGCCCCTTCTTGGTTAAATCTGTCAACGGTGTAGTCAAGCAAGAGAAGTTCTTCACAAACCTCCTGTAGTATGTGCATAGCCCCAAGAACCCTCTCAACTATGTCAATGTCCTAGGTGGTGGCCAATCCAATATCGCCTGAATATTTTCCTTGTCAACCTTGACTACACCTCCACCAATCACATATCCCAAATACAATAACTTTGTCATACCAAACTCACACTTAGAAGCTTTCACGTATAATGAGTTAGCTTCTAATATACCCAATACCTCATCAAGGTGCCTAATGTGATCCTCCCAAGTCCTGTTGTAGACCAATATGTCATCAAAGAAGACCAATACAAACTTCTGTAAATGGCGGTTGAACACATGGTTCATACAAGACTGAAAATTGGTTGGTTCATTAGACAAACCAAATGACATCACTAGAAACTCAAAGTGACCATAATGACATCTGAAATTCGTATTATGCACATCCTCCTCTCTGAATTTGATATGGTGATATCCAAATCACAAATCTATTTTTAAAAAATAGATTGCCCCTATAGCTCATCTAATAACTCATCAATGCATGGCACTGGATATTTATTCTTGATTGTCTTCTTATTCAATGCACGGTAGTCTATGCACATCCGCATGGTCCCATCCTTCTTCTTCACCAACACTACTTGAAGAAGCAAAGGGACTGGAACTCGGTCTAATATGCCCCATATCTATGAGCTCGTGTATAGTCCTCTTAATCTCATCCTTAAACCGTTTGGGATGACGGTAAGGAGTAGTAACCACATGTCTTCTGTCCTCAAGCTCAATCACATGCTCAAATCCCCTGTCTGGAGGCACACCTGGAGGTATATCACCAAAAATTGCACTATGCTTGTCCAATAAGCCCTAGACATCTACATGATACTCTGGTCATCCATCCTCTGACTCCTTGGTCATAACCAAACACTATATTTCCTAATCCACCTTGTTGTGCCTGTAAATCTTGTAAATCCATTTGACCATGACAACCCTGGGTGCATTTGTAGATAATCCCCTTAAGATCACATTCCTACCTTCAAACTTAAACTTTAGTTCCATCGTTTGAAATTTAGTCTGAAACTCACCAAGAGAATGGAGCCATTGTACTCCAAGCACAAGGTTGGTCTCTCCAATACCAACAATATAAAATTCATCGGTAACTATATAGTTACCCATCGTAATGCTCAACTGTGGGACTCATTGTGTGCACCTCATAGACTCTCCATTGGCCACAACCACGTTAAATCCCTCAAAATCCTCTGCCTGCAATCCTCATCTCTCAACCAATGATGCATCAATAAAGTTGTGGGTGGCCCCACTATCAATGAGCACCACTACTCATTGACCCTACAAAACTCCTATGACCCTGAATAACTTGTGCCTCGAAGGTATTAGACAAGGTGTCAATAGTTTCTCAAGGGAATTTCTCATCTTTCGCTTAATACCAACACTACCCAAGGCCTCTCCATTTCCATCATCCAATCCCTGTGTCTCATGATCCTCATCTCCATCAATGTCATCTACCTCAAAGACCTCAATGAATTGGGTGTTCCCTCTACCTCTACAATCATGTCCTAGAGTCCAAGGTCTGCAACAATCGAAACATAGTTTCTTTCACCTCAACTGATCCTATTCTCAAGGGATATGATTGGTTTATCGACCATATCTTTCCCGGGTGAAGGCACCTTCTGTTGAGAACCATTTAGTCTAGATGGAGGTAACCTTTGTTGAGATTGAGGTGGAAACCTCCACTTTGGAGTAGATAACTCCAAATCATGTGCTCTCCTAATAGTAACATGTAATGAAGAAGGCTCAAATGCATTCACAATTCCTATAAATGCATCTCTCAACTTGGCTATGAAGAGTGAATTCAATATCATCTCTGAAACATCAAGAACCATGAATGATAACCTTTGAAAGTCTACAATGTACATGTCCAAAGAACCTTTTTGTCTTAAATGAGTCAACTCTCTGAAATACCTATTAGGGTATCTCCTGTCAAACCTACTCATCAACCTCTATGTGAACTTCACATAGGTCCTAATATGCATTTTCCCCTATGTAATAAGACCATGATGCCACCAATCATGTGCATCTCCCTCAAGGTGTAGGATTGTAAACTTAATTGCATCCTCTTCGTGCATGGGATTCAAGTCAAAGTATGTCTTCAACTTCTGAATCTAGGATTGCACTGTACACTTCTTGGACCCATCAAAGTGTGGAATGGAAATATATCCCAATCTCCTCTGTAACTCTGGAACCTGAGTAGTGTGATCCCTCTTGGGCCTACTACCGATCTTCATCTTGCAGTACTCGGTAAAAGGCATGTTAGCTTTAAACCCTTCACTCAAGGATTCATATTTCAACCAAGTCTCATAAAAATATGATTGTTGTCCCATTTGTGTATTTTTGGATCTTTCAAAAATGTGGGCTCATGCATGCTCGCATGTGTATTATGGGAACGGGGAGTGTGCTGCCCTAAATTGCTATTTTCACCTCTTTGACCCTGTTGCCCTGTGTTACTATTTTCTCCTCTTTCCACATGATTCTCAACTCTGCCCTACGCTAATATTTCGGTGAGCTGGCTCAAATAAAGATTAGTGGTCTCTTGCTATTTAACCATATTGATAAATAATTTTTTCATCATTTCTTCATTCAGCTCATCATTGTCACCCATTTTTGTGGTGTATTTCTCCTAGAATAAACTTTCATTCACACCCAACAGGCTAGAGGAAAGTTGGCTCTGATACCACTGAAATATCCCTTGTGGGATATAACTTAAAATCCACAAAATATATTAAATTTTACAACAAATGATATTATGGAATTTTAGGAAATAAACCAACCAGAACAACAAACTAAAATTTATAGATATGTTGCAAAATACTAGTCCAAATTGATGGGTCATTGCATTCTCCAATCATTTAACTAACAAATTCTTCTACCATTGTCATTATAAAACCGGAGGTGTGTCTTAGGTTGTATGCAATGAAGTTCCATGTGTTCAGTAGTTTTGGTAATTCCTTTTTGGGGGTTTGGTTGTTATGTTTCCCCTTAGCTCTATGATAATCTATGGAAGTGTAATGCTAAACTATTGAAACAATGTTGTTGTAATAAAAATGCATTGAAAGGAATTTCTTTAATTAGAATTGAAGTGCACACACCAAATCAAATTAACAAAATTGAAATATAACACACACAACTTGGATTTAACAACTAAATTTCAATACTAAATTGAAATAGCAATAATAATGAAATAATTCAAAGCAAGGAAAAAATCGAATTCAAGCAAACATTAAAACTTCAAACAAGTATTCAAACTAGAGCATTTAAACTTTAACTTGCCAGAAATCACGATCAAATATAATGCATAAAAGTCCTCCAATCACCTCGGTCAAGTGGGCCCTTGCTCTTCCTTTGGATGGAGGTAATCTCAACACCACAAAATTTTCAAAATAACATATAAAATATTGATTCGAATAAGTTCTAAACATCCTCATTAAAAGCTCAAAAACTGGATACTAATTATTGTAAACTATATTTGTAAAAGAACGATATTAACTAACTAATTGATTGTTCTTCAAGGCAATGTATTTATAGACATAAAAAGTTACACATCATGCCATAATTTTAGGTAATGGACTCGTCCACTAATAACCTTATCAAAGTTCATTGAATCCTACAAAAATACAAAAATAAGCTCCATGTCTATAGGTTAGTTTGTGGAAATAGTCCTCCATTACGCATGATGGATATAAACTCGGGTTCCTTGATTACAAATCCATACATTGGTAGAAAATGTACACTATCATCCTACATATTTCACCACAATTCACTCACATAAGTGATTAGTGGGGATTTCCACAGTCAACATTTTGCATGAAACAAGATCAAGAGAAATACATTAAAATTGCTAAGATATGACTATATAAAGCATCCCCATGCACTAATTAATCATGTTATAAGGAAAAATAAATAACCTTACAAATGATATAATGAGTCAAATAATGCACCCATCATCTCCCCTGTACTTTACCTATTGCATGTCCCTATGCAACCCTATCTTTTCCCCACTCTACTGCCCAAATGTTGTGCCATGTCGTACTCTTCAAATTGATCAACATATTACTTCTTGTTCCCCTTGCATCCCTGAGTTCTGGAAATGAATTCTACCCATGTTGTGAAATTGTCATGTGACTGGGCAACATTGTTCTTCCATGTGGTCATGGGACTGAGGAGGAGAGGTGGTCTCACATGAATTCCAACCCATTCATCATTGTAATCCTTGTCATTCTTCTTAGACAACTATCAGATGATTGTAACAAGTGCATCACCCCGCCTCATACCCCAACTGAGATTATGGGGGAGATCACTTCTCTTCTCTTCAATGGTAGGTTCAAGGTGTCCCATATTTTGTCACAGGCCTGCCGAGCTTCACCAAAATGCTTTGATGACTATAGGATTAAAAATATTGCACACACTTTTGTAAATTTTTGAAGTATTTTCACCAATGTCGGACCGATAATACAAAGATCAATTTTTTTCTTCATTGACATGTCATTGTGATGGGTCGGCTGAATGTAAAAACCAATTGTTTGGGCTTTGTTTGATCAAACACATCATTTCACTCCCAAATGATCTGATTTCTAAGTAGTGACTAAAAGGCCTTCAACTGAAAATCTCCTATAAATAGATTAATAAAGAAATTGGGCACATTGGTGACTAACATGTTGTGAAGATAAATTTCACACAATAGGTTTTGAACCTCGGAGAATCTTTGCTACGGTAGATATCCAAGAATGTTTTACCATCTGGTGCATTATGGGGTTCCTTATTGCATAATCTCATTAATTGCCAAGCATATAATTGTTCCTAAATAAACATGTTGTAGACAGAAGAGGGTTTTCAACAAGCAAGAAGTTTGCAGGCTAAGGGACACACAAAATATACAATGGATTCCAACTTCTTTTTCTCATTTAGATTGGCCTCAATATATTCTTTAAGCTTCTTGTTTTCTGTTATCAAATTTTTATTTTGAAGAGATAAATGATTTAAATCATTCCATGAACTAAGACTGATGTCCCTTTATCTTTTAAGACTGCTAATCTCTACTTTTAGAGAAGTGATTTCCCTAACCTTCTATATAGTCCTTTCTTTAAATTCTGTTTGCAAAGACAAATTAATTTCTTGCATACCTTTCAATTTCTATTTCAGGGACGAAATTTCATCTTGATAACATCTCAACACCTCATCTTCATGTGATTCTGAGCCACCCATCTCCATTAAAACATATTCGTGAGTTGTGGTCTACGTTTAAGTGCTATAGGTATTTTCATAGGCTGTAGGAATTCTGTCATATTGGCATCAATACCATGTGTTGTAGGAATAGTGGGTGAGAACTCATTTTCTTTTAAGCTGCTCAAGAAAAATTGTTGAAGTACTAACTCTATCTTTTTCCTCCACAATAGGAGCAGAATCCTCATTGAACACCATAGGTTGAGAAACTTTAGGTCTTTACAAAGTACAAGACCTTCTTAGCCTTGTTGACATTGAAGAATGGGTAGGTAGGGTACTTTTCCCTTTAGAACTTTGTGGCATATAGGACGGTTTGTCCCAACTAGAAGATCCAATGTTTCTCTTGAAGGCCAAGGCATCGAATCGAGCCTATGATAAACACTTTGGGAGATAGGTCTTTCTTGGTTCTCTTTTGCTTATAATTATTCCTTGTACTTAAATTCTCAAACTTCCTCTTGGGCTTATAAAAAACTTGATGTGAACAAATGAGTTGAATGAGCCTTGGGTGCTTGAGTAACCTGCCGCCTCTATTTTTATATTTTGGCCCACCTTGATGATCGCATCCGCAAGATATTCGGGTAAATTAATCCACGAGTTTAGGGTTTGTGCGACATTTTTTTAAAAGAGTCAATTTTTTCAAAGAATATACTTGTTAGCAAATATGGCTAACTATCATAGATAAAGTATTTATTGACCCATCTGGAAACCTCTTTCCAAATTCCAGGAAAATTTCCCTCTGAATTCCCTTCTGAGTACCAAAAGAAGTGAGGATTACCTCGAGAAGAGCTTTACCCTCCTCATGAAACAACGATATCAAATCCTTGAGAGGGGCATTGGTCACAACCTTGAGACCAAAATTTGGTAAACCAAATAAGTTAGCAACGATGACGACTATTGATCTCAATCCTCTTCCCTCCAATTCAAGAGCATCTTGCCTCAAAATTTATTAAGAATTCGTCGACCAAGTACTCATCAAAACCCTCAAATTTCTTGATGAAATCCAACCACCCCACATCATGAAATATTCAAGAAATGGTGAAATTACACAACAATGTCTTTGGAGAGTCGGGCTCGGATTTTTTTTTCGACCCATAGTGTGGACAACTTCGGACAATGTTCAACAGAATAGTGGAAGTGTTATTGGAAAAAATATTAGAGTGATAGCATGAAGTCTTTTAATACATGGTATGACACACATCCAATCATGATAAATAACCATGCCACCTATCCTTCTTACAAGCCATGTGTCCCTTTCATCAAAATACGACACATGCGACATATTTGCTCATTATTGTTCATTACACTCCACTCCTTGTCATGAGATTTTGGTTTGTACCCCCAATAAATGTATTGAAATTTGTGTTTTTATTTAATTATGAAGAATAAATATAATGGGTGAGTGCTTCAAAGCCAATATCCGTAGTAGTAAAATGCACTTACCTCGCTTGAGCTTAGCTCATCGATATCCATATATTTCCACGTCCTGCACTCACAAAATGAATGTGGTTAATGTACATTCTAATAATTAACATTCCTAGCCGTTATTGAAAGATTAAAAAAACAACTACAACTAAGGGGAAGAATATATAGAACATGATCATCTTCCTTTATTTGAATTAAAAAAAAAACTATATTAGGCGGGAGAGCTAAACTCCCCCATTGAATTCATTCCATCGCATAACAACATATCTTTGTTGAAGGTCTCCTTGTCTAGAGGTTGCTAGTATGCCCTTAACTTGTGTCCATTCACCGAGAGGCTTCTTCTATCTCCATCAATCGGCAGTAGTCTCACCAAACCGTTGTCATAAAATTTCTCAATCTGATAGGGTCCCAACCATCGTGTCCTCAACTTTCCTTTAAACTTTTGATACTTAGAGTCAAATAGTAAGACCCAATCTCCTTCATTAAACTTCCTATGTTTGATACAAGCATCATGCCAAGCTTTCCTTTGGTGTTGGAGATTTTTTTATCATTGTGCTTCCATCTTTATCTTGTCTAGTTCATTCATTTGCATTACTCTCTCACATTGTGATTCATCTAGATCAATTCCTACGTCCAGTGTTGTCCTCCAAGTCTACAATTCAAATTCTACTGGTAACAATGGATTATTCCCATACACAAGTTCATATGGAGAGAAACCACTAGTAGTTTTCCAGGTTGTATTGTAGGCCCATACTACTTCTGGGAGGTTTGGTACCCAATTCTTCCTGTTTGCATTGAAAACTTTGGTTAGAATGTTCTCAAGTCCTATGTTCATGACTTCCACCTTCCCATTGGATTGGGGGTATGGAGATGATTTTTATGCTTTATTCGGTAGATCTCCAGGAAAGTCTCAATCATGTTAGACATGAATTGAGGTCCCACGATTGATCTGATAGCTCTAGGGGCTCCAAATCTCAACATAATCATGTTGTATAGAAAATCAACTACAACATCCTCATTGGCAGATGCCAATGTTTGAACCTTAGCCCATTTTGTGACATAATCAGTGCATAGATATTATTTCCCATAAGATGGAGGATCGAATGGTCCAATGAAATCAATCCCCCATTTCTCAAATGGTCCTAAGACGATTGAGGGTTGAGGGCATTCTAGCGAGACAATGTTGGCTTTCCCATTCGTGACATGCATCCTGCGCCACATGTACTTCTTGATAGATCTATGAAGAGAGGGCCAGGTGAATACCCAACCCCGGGACCTTGTGAATTTTTCTCTTTACCGAGTAATGTCCTCCTCTAGGCTCATCATGAAAAGCTCATAGTATGTCATATACTTCATCATCCGAACACACATGTGAAGAACCATATAAGGATATCATTTAAATAAAATGGTCATCCAAAGTAGTGATTACACAACATTGAGGAGACCATTTAAAAACACAATCTTTTGTCAATAAAGAAAACATGGGAGAAAAAGTTTCTTGAAATCTTTTATGAAACACCAATAATATCTATCCGAGAAACTCTTGATGTCGGTGAAACCTCTCAAGTGTGGGACTTGTAAAATGAGAGAGGAATCTCCAGATTAGAGGCTGGTTCCTCAAACTCCTCTTGATCGATCTATTATTTGCACAACTGCAGAGGTTCAGATCCTAATTTTATCTTAATTTGCAAGGAGACAGGGATAAGAAATGCAAAAATTAAAACTAAACTGATAAGGGTGATACACCAAAGGAGTGGTGAGCACTTCTTGCTCATGCAAATTGACACAAATCAGAAATTACAACATAAAACATCATGCACAAAGTTGATAAGTTATAAACAAGGGTTTGAAATGAAGCAAACAACACATACAAAGGACTGAAAGCATTCACAGAGCCTGCATTGTGATTTTCAACATCAAAATCCTTGTATTCCAACACCAAAGAGGCAGAAAAACTCTGTACAATCCCTGGAAGGTCTGATACTTGCCAAAATCACTTGTTGAAAGTGAAAACAGAAGCTTGTTGTGCAAAAAAGTGTTCCCCCTTTGAAAAATGAGCCAAATCCGCTTTTACAAAGGCATGGGTCGAGCCTAGGAGAGAGAAAACGTGAAAAAACATGGGAGCCATTCCCCATTGACCAAAATGCATTAAAAACAGCATGGAGGTCCTTACAAACCCATGCCCTGACATTTTTGACCATGCTGGAGAAGAATGCGACCCATTTTGCATTAAAATTGGTTGTTGAAACGTCAGTTCTGTCCATGGGCGCGTACCAGAAGCATTTTTTGATTTTCTCCCTCCAAACTAAACCAAAATTCAAAATTGACCATGGAATCTTGTAGAGCATTTCACCAGCTTTCCATTGATATAAAGAACGTGAAAATCCGAGCTCTGGATCGAAAGTTATGGCGATTTGAAGTTTTAGGGCAAAAATAGGCCAAAATCGGATCGCTTTGATATTTTTGACCTGGACACGTGGCGAGTTCTGATTGGTCATGACCTTGCAAGGGAAAATTTCCCACAAAAACTCCACCGAGCCATAACTTGAAAAATACGTGGAGTTAGGAGGAAATCTTTACCTTTCTAGAAAGCTGAGAAAGAGCTCTATCCAATGGTGTCATTTCCAAAAGGTTTTGAGTGCCTAAAAGTAAAAATTTATGACTGAGGCACAATAGAAGGAAAGAATGAAAGGGAGTTAGCCACAAAATGAGCAGGGGGCACATTTGGATAACAATTTTGGTGACTCAGAGGGGTCATCTGCCTGCTGGATGAATGATCAGTAGCCTGAAGCAATCCATTGGGCATGGAGTCATGAGTAGTAGCCTGAAAACTGATCTGAACTTTGAAAACTTCCCTCTGAACCGCTTGAATCCCACTGGACATGGAGTTGTTCCCACCAAAATGCCATCAAAACAAACTGTGCAAGAGTGAAACCAGCAGCACCAAAACTATGTACAAATTGAAAATCATACATGCTCCAAATGGAACATGCAGAGTGTGCACAAGCACTTCTTCTACTGAAAGCAAACCTACCTACTCTACTCTAACTGGAAGCAAAGGTGAGCTAAATGAACCCTACAGAATCGGTTGTGTAAAATAGCTTCCTTTCTTCAAAATTGGCAGCCATGCAAATGATTTGGAGCTGAGTATGGCTGATTGGATGAGTGGAAAATCAACAAGAAGCTGGTCTTCTACCCAAATTAGCAAGGTGTCAACTAAAAACAAATCCAATACCTCTTTTAGTTGCTCTGCATTTGGATTGGAGAGGTATGACAACTGATCCTTGGAACTTTGCAGCTCATCCTCATGCTTAGAAGCAAGCATGACTGGTTGTGGCTTCTCCTTTGGCTCCAATGAAGCCAAATACCTGATTGGGCAAGGTCTGATCCATTGAGTATGCCCATAATTCTGATTTTCAACTCCAAGAATGGAGTTCTCTTGTAGACCTTGAATGGATGGTGTGGAAGCAATGGTAGAACCCTTCTGCCCTTTCTCTTCCTCCAATGAAGGACATGAAAGATTAAAATCTTCCAATCTTGGTTCCAAAGAGCTTCTATAAGATGCAGGCTGCTGCAAATGAATACTCTCCTCCATGACAGCAGGCTCTTGTGTTTGGAAGATGGATGATGAAAGAGAGAATGGTGGAAACTCAACCGGTTCTTCTTCATCAAAACAATCCTCCAAATCAGATAGGTAAACTGCCTCATTGTTGTCCTGCTGCAAATGTTCAACCTCTCCCATGGCGTTCTCTTGATCTGCAACTTGATCACCATGGTTTCTTTCATCCTCCAACATTGAGTTTGAGGGATCAAACTCTTCTTCAGTACTAGAACTTGAGAGAGATGAAGTAGAGAGAAGAACTGAAGGTTCTTCTATAACCTGCTTTGTGCTCAAAGCCTTTGGATCTGCACTTTTCTCCCCCACAGCTGGAATGTGCTCCTCTTCTTTTGGATTTGGAGCAGCTTCTCCTTCCTCTTGCTGTCCCTCATGACTGATTTTTGCAATTTGAATTGGATCAGCATTTCCTTCAAATAGGGTGCCAACATGGACACTATATTCTGAACAAATTGATTGCTGATCTGCAACTCCTTTTTGCTCTTCTTCTGCTGCAACAAAATCAGTCCTGACCACCATTTGTTCTGTAACTCCAACCTCTTCTGAAGGTTTCATCAGCAAAGGGATCTTCTTCATCCCAAATTTAAGAGCCCAACTCTTCAAAATTTGAATTTCTTCATCCTTGTTTGGCTTCTCTTTTTGCTGTCCTTCATGACTGATTTTTGCAATTTTTTGTGGTGGTGGAGGAGGTAAAACCTCTTGTTTCTTTGGAGGAGAGGGTGTTTCATTTAGCTCTTGTGGAGGGGATGACTGTTTGGAAGGGAAAAGGACAGAAGAATTGAGATGAGGTGGAAGACTAGGGGTGGAGAAATGGATTCAACACTTGGGACAGCAGATGGAGAGTTTAAAACTTGACACTGCTGAGATAAAATAGATTGGGAAAGAGGAAAAGAAAAGGCATGAGATGGTGTGCTTACCCATTGACAAGGTTGCTGAATACTCCTCTCATACACCTCTATTCCTTCAATCCACTTTGCAAGCAATGGCAGCGTTGCAATCATGAAGTCAAGCTTCTCTTGAGGGCTGTAATGCCTTGGGAAAGGTCCCACCCATGGACAGGGTGCTCCACAACCGATTCCAAATGCTTTCATTTGTGCTTGAGCCCTAGATTGCACCATGTTTACCTCCATCTTTTGGATTTTCTCCAATAGACCAGCATCTTGCATCTGATTGTCTTCATTGTATGCACACCCTTGCTCTTGGAAAGCTCCATAGCCAAACTGATTTTGGCATTGCTGCTCATATGGGTATGTATGCTGATTTTGAATTTGTTCAAAATGCTGATTTGGAGGATTTAAAAACATGTTGGAGGTGGGAAACATTGCTGCTGTTGTAAATGTGAGTTCCATGATGGAAATGAAGTCATGATTGCACAACTTCATGGAATGGAAAAGAATGAAAGAGATGGAAAGAATAATGGATGGAAATGGATGAAAAACAGTCTTGCAACTTCAAAATGGGTTGCTGATCCAGATGGAGTCGCCAGATGTGTTTGCAAGGTGCCTCCAAAGGCTGAAATCTTCACAGAACACACCAACCTACAAAAGATGAAGTGGAAGACCTCTAAGGTCCCACCGGCGTGCCAAAACTATTGTTGCAAATCAGCAACACCCCTGGATGCAAATCAGGTTTCTAAGTTGATGTTTCAGGCATCCAGTGTGATTGCACAACATTGAAACCTCTCTCCAAGTGTGGGACTTGTAAAATGAGAGAGGAATCTCCAGATTAGAGGCTGGTTCCTCAAACTCCTCTGATCAGATCTATTATTTGCACAACTGCAGAGGTTCAGATCCTAATTTTATCTTAATTTGCAAGGAGACAGGGATAAGAAATGCAAAAATTAAAACTAAACTGATAAGGGTGATACACCAAAGGAGTGGTGAGCACTTCTTGCTCATGCAAATTGACACAAATCAGAAATTGCAACATAAAACATCATGCACAAGTTGATAAGTTATAAACAAGGGTTTGAAATGAAGCAAACAACACATACAAAGGACTGAAAGCATTCACAGAGCCTGCATTGTGATTTTCAACATCAAAATCCTTGTATTCCAACACCAAAGAGGTAGAAAAACCTGTTACAATCCCTGGAAGGTCTGATACTTGCCAAAATCACTTGTTGAAAGTGAAAATAGAAGCTTGCTGTGCAAAAAAAGTGTTCCCCTTTGAAAAATGAGCCAAATCTGCTTTTACAGTGCATGGGTCGAGCCCAGGAGAGAGAAAATGTGAAAAAATGTGGGAGCCATTCCCATTGACCAAAATGCATTAAAAACAGCATGGAGGTCCTTACAAACCCATGCCCTGACATTTTTGACCATGTTGGAGAAGAATGCGACCCATTTTGCATTAAAATTGGTTGTTGAAACGTCAGTTCTGTCCATGGGCGTACCAGAAGTGTTTTTTGATTTTCTCCCTCCAAACTGAACCAAAATTCAAAATTGACCATGGAATCTTGTAGAGAATTTCACCAGCTTTCCATTGATATAAAGAACGCAAAAATCTGAGCTCTGGATCGAAAGTTATGGCGATTTGAAGTTTTAGGGCAAAAATAGGCCAAAATCGGATCGCTTTGATATTTTTGACTGACACGTGGCGAGTTCTCGATTGGTCATGACCTTGCAAGGGAAAATTTCCCACAAAAACTCCACCAAGCCATAACTTGAAAAATACGTGGAGTTAGGAGGAAATCTTTACCTTTCTAGAAAGCTGAGAAAGAGCTCTATCCAATGGTGTCATTTCCAAAGGTTTTGAGTGCCTAAAAAGTAAAAATTTATGACTGAGGCACAATAGAAGGAAAGAATGAAAGGGAGTTAGCCACAAAATGAGTAGGGGGCACATTTGGATAACAATTTTGGTGACTCATAGGGGTCATCTGCCTGCTGGATGAATGATCAGTAGCCTAAAGCAATCCATTGGGCATGGAGTCATGAGTAGTAGCCTGAAAACTGATCTAAACTTTGAAAACTTCCCTCTGAACCACTTGAATCCCACTGGACATGGAGTTGTTCCCACCAAAATGCCATCAAAATGAACTGATGCAAGAGTGAAACCAGCAGACAAAAACTATGTACAAACTGAAAATCATACATGCTCCAAATGGAACATGCAGAGTGTGCACAAGCACTTCTTCTACTGAAAGCAAACCTACCTACTCTACTCTAACTGGAAGCAAAGGTGAGCTAAATGAACCCTGCAACTGGTTGTGCAAAATAGCTTCCTTTCTTCAAAATTGGCAGCCATGCAAATGATTTGAGCTGAGTATGGCTGATTGGATGAGTGGAAAATCAACAAGAAGTGGTCTTCTACCCAAATTAGCAAGGTGTCAACTAAAAACAAATCCAATACCTCTTTTAGTTGCTCGCATTTGATTGGAGAGGTATGACAACTGATCCTTGAACTTTGCAGCTCATCCTCATGCTTAGAAGCAAGCATGACTGGTCAGGGCTTCTCCTTTGGCTCCAATGAAGCCAAATACCTGATTGGGCAAGGTCCGATCCATTGAGTATGCCCATAATTCTGATTTTCAACTCCAAGAATGGAGTTCTCTTGAGACCTTGAATGGATGGTGTGGAAGCAATGGTAGAACCCTTCTACCCTTTCTCTTCCTCCAAAAAGGACATGAAAGATTAAAATCTTCCAATCTTGGTTCCAAAGAGCTTCTATAAGATGCAAAGCTGCTGCAAAATGAATACTCTCCTCCATGACAAAGAGCTCTTGTGTTTGGAAGATGGATGATGAAAGAGAGAATGGTGGAAACTCAACCGGTTCTTCTTCATCAAAACAGTCCTCCAAATCAGACAGGTAAACTACCTCATTGTTGTCCTGCTGCAAATGTTCAACCTCTCCCATGGCATTCTCTTGATCTGCAACTTGATCACCATGGTTTCTTTCATCCTCCAACATTGAGTTTGAGGGATCAAACTCTTCTTCAGTACTAGAACTTGAGAGAGATGAAGTAGAGAGAAGAACTAAAGGTTCTTCTATAACCTGCTTTGTGCTCAAAGCCTTTGGATCTGCACTTTTCTCCCCCACAGCTGGAATGTGCTCCTCTTCTTTTGGATTTGGAGCAGCTTCTCCTTCCTCTTGCTGTCCCTCATGACTGATTTTTGCAATTTGAATTGGATCAGCATTTCCTTCAAATAGGGTGCCAACATGGACACTATATTCTGAACAAATTGATTGCTGATCTGCAACTCCTTTTTGCTCTTCTTCTGCTGCAACAAAATCAGTCCTGACCACCATTTGTTCTGTAACTCCAACCTCTTCTGAAGGTTTCATCAGCAAAGGGATCTTCTTCATCCCAAATTTAAGAGCCCAACTCTTCAAAATTTGAATTTCTTCATCCTTGTTTGGCTTCTCTTTTTGTTGTCCTTCATGACTGATTTTTGCAATTTTTTGTGGTGGTGGAGGAGGTAAAACCTCTTGTTTCTTTGGAGGAGAGGGTGTTTCATTTAGCTCTTGTGGAGGGGATGACTGTTTGGAAGGGAAAAGGACAGAAGAATTGAGATGAGGTGGAAGACTAGGGGTGGAGAAATGGATTCAACACTTGGGACAGTAGATGGAGAGTTTAAAACTTGACACTGCTGAGATAAAACAGATTGGGAAAGAGGAAAAGAAAAGGCATGAGATGGTGTGCTTACCCATTGACAAGGTTGTTGAATACTCCTCTCATACACCTCTATTCCTTCAATCCACTTTGCAAGCAATGGCAGCGTTGCAATCATGAAGTCAAGTTTCTCTTGAGGGTCAGTAATGCCTCGGGAAAGGTCCCACCCATGGACAGGTGCTCCACAACCGATTCCAAATGCTTTCATTTGTGCTTGAGCCCTAGATTGCACCATGTTTACCTCCATCTTTTGGATTTTCTCCAAGTGACCAGCATCTTGCATCTGATTGTCTTCATTGTATGCACACCCTTGCTCTTGAAAGCTCCATAGCCAAACTGATTTTGGCATTGCTGCTCATATGGGTATGTATGCTGATTTTGAATTTGTTCAAAATGCTGATTTGGAGGATTTAAAAACATGTTGGAGGTGGGAAACATTGCTGCTGTTGTAAATGTGAGTTCCATGATGGAAATGAAGTCATGATTGCACAACTTCATGGAATGGAAAAGAATGAAAGAGATGGAAAGAATAATGGATGGAAATGGATGAAAAACAGTCTCGCAACTTCGTAAATGGGTTGCTGATCGATGGAGTCACGAGATGTGTTTGCAAAGTGCCTCCAAAGGCTGAAATCTTCACAGAACACACCAACCTACAAAAGATGAAGTGGAAGACCTCTAAGGTCCCACCGGGTGCCAAAACTATTGTTGCAAATCAGCAGCACCCTTGGATGCAAATCAGGTTTCTAAGTTGATGTTTCAGGCATCCAGTGTGATTGCACAACATTGAAACCTCTCTCCAAGTGTGGGACTTGTAAAATGAGAGAGGAATCTCCAGATTAGAGGCTGGTTCCTCAAACTCCTCTGATCAGATCTATTATTTGCACAACTGCAGAGGTTCAGATCCTAATTTTATCTTAATTTGCAAGGAGACAGGATAAGAAATGCAAAAATTAAAACTAAACTGATAAGGGTGATACACCAAAGGAGTGGTGAGCACTTCTTGCTCATGAAAATTGACACAAATCAGAAATTGCAACATAAAACATCATGCACAGGTTGATAAGCTGTAAACAAGGGTTTGAAATGAAGCAAACAACACATACAAAGGACTGAAAGCATTCACAGAGCCTGCATTGTGATTTTCAACATCAAAATCCTTGTATTCCAACACCAAAGAGGTAGAAAAACCTGTTACAATCCCTGGAAGGTCTGATACTTGCCAAAATCACTTGTTGAAAGTGAAAATAGAAGCTTTCTGTGCAAAAAAGTGTTCCCCCTTTGAAAAATGAGCCAAATCCGCTTTTACAAAGGCATGGGTCGAGCCCAGAGAGAGAAAACGTGAAAAAACATGGGAGCCATTCCCATTGACCAAAATGCATTAAAAATACAGCATGGAGGTCCTTACAAACCCATGCCCCGACATTTTTGACCATGTTGAGAAGAATGCGACCCATTTTGCATTAAAATTGGTTGTTGAAACGTCGCCTGGCCCATGGGCACGTACCAGAAGTGTTTTTTGATTTTCTCCCTCCAAACTGAACCAAAATTCAAAATTGACCATGGAATCTTGTAGAGAATTTCACCAGCTTTCCATTGATATAAAGAACGTGAAAATCCGAGCTCTGGATCGAAAGTTATGGCGATTTGAAGTTTTAGGGCAAAAATAGGCCAAAATCGGATCGCTTTGATATTTTTGACTTGGACACGTGGCGAGTTCTGATTGGCTGTGGACCTTGCAAGGGAAAATTTCCCACAAAAACTCCGCCGAGCCATAACTTGAAAAATACGTGGAGTTAGGAGGAAATCTTTACCTTTCTAGAAAGCTGAGAAAGAGCTCTATCCAATGGTGTCATTTCCAGAAGGTTTTGAGTGCCTAAAAAGTAAAAATTTATGACTGAGGCACAATAGAAGGAAAGAATGAAAGGGAGTTAGCCACAAAATGAGCAGGGGGCATTTTTGATCTCATCCTTAAAGATATCTCTAAGGGTTGGATTGATTCTTCGTTGTGATTTTCTAATAGCTTTAGAATCCTCAATATAGATGTGGTGTGTGCGGAGATGCTTGGATGAATCCCTCTCATGTCGGTATAATTCCAAGAAAAATCTTTAGAATGATTCCTCAAGACATCTACAACCCTACTCTCTTGGATATACTCTAAATTGATACCAATGGTTAGCTCTTTACCTACATCAATAGTCACATGTTTGGTATCTTTTAGAATAACAATCTCTACGTCAACAGTTAAAGAATTTAAAGGACAAACATGAGGCTGCAATGTGTGAAAAATAGTCATGTTTTCAAGAGACATAATCTTGGATAAGGGGCAATGAAAATCGGTGGTATGTGTGTCCTTCAGATAATCATAAATTTTGTCACAATAATTTTGAATTCTTGAGGTGATACTATCCACTTGAGATCAAAACAATTATTTCCACACCTCGGTGGTAATTTTCGTAGCCACTAGTGTTAGTTTCTATAGTTCTGACATTCTATTCATCGGACATTGGGAATGACCCAACAATTGTATCCATATGATTTTTCACTACAATAGTGGTTGATAAGAAGAACTTTTCATGTTAGTGTCTCGAAAAATCAACCCACACATGTTCACAAAAATCTACATACGGTTGAGCAAGAGGGTAAAGTGAGATATTCTTTGCTTTTTCCCATTTGAAATAGTCCTTTTTCTTGACCTCTGATCAATGTATGTAACAAAAGTAGCTAACGAGCCTTCCTAAGATGAATTGGTATCCTAACTTCCGAGCTTTAAATCTGTAATACCATAAAATCCATAGGATAATAGATTGGTGTGCCAATTGTAAAACAATATTGGTTGCATGCAACCTATTAGAGAAACGATAGATGGAACATGTATGTGGTGATGAAATTTATTGCAACTCCAAGATATACCAAAACTTTAGATATTGGTGGCCTTTTACAAAGATAGTAATAACTGGGCTCCCAAAATCCCCATATTTGGGTGAAAGGAGTTTCCCAACCACCAAATCGGCTAGATTCCCCTCCACTTTGATTGTTTTTGGTAATTTATTTTTTCTTCCCGGTGTTTTTATGCAATGGATTCGAATGATTTGGTTTAACTCATGAATGTCCCTTATTTCTCTTAGAAGTGGGACCTCAATGTTCATCTTTTTCAGCTCCTGAACTAGTGTTGTTTCTTCCTCATTATGTGTTTCTTTTAATCATTCTAGAAAAGGGGTTGCATGTTCATTCTTATCGCATCTGTGGTTGTTCCTAGTGAATCTTGTTTGTGGGGTATGTTCAATTTCCATGTTTTCCTCAGATATTTACTCATTATCCTCATGTAACTATTCATTTTCTTTAGGTAGTTTTGTGATAAAAATAGGAGGATTGTTTACTGTTCTTCCAAACCGCAACTGCACATTATTGATGGCATTCAACTGCATAGTCTCACCTTGTCCTGCTTCATTAATAATAGTGGTTTGTTGATTTTCGGGGTTAGAGACATGTTTGGTTGGAAGCCGAGGTTGAGAAACTTTTCCTTGTTGATATTTTTGTTTTGGTGGGGGCATTAAATCTTGTTGTTGAGGTGAAAACCACCATGGTTGATTAGAATTATTTTGAGGTGCACATTGTTGATTTTTCCATGATGGCATATTTGCTGGTGGTGCCCAACCTTGCCGATTGTATGGAGGAATCCATTGTGATGGTTGTGGATAAGATAACTAGCTAGGTGGTGTCCAGTTAGGTTTTCCCCATGTTGGTGGAGGAACTAGATTGGACCATGGCATCATCCAAGGATTCTGAGTAGGTTTAGGAGCATACGAAGACTTATTATTTGATATCTACATGAAGTTTACCTTTGCATTTGGATGAGTTATGGAATTTAATCTCCCTTTCAGTTGAGGTAAGATACTACATTGAGTAGTATCATGGTCGAACAACATCACAGATCAAATACATCTTTGTGACATCTAAAGGACATTCTCTCAAAAGGTGTCTCTTCCTACATTTAGAACAATATATATCTAGAGGTTCCTTGGTAGTAGTGGTTTTAGCTTTTAACCCATTTATAGTGGAAGTTAACTATGAGAGGATTTCTATTTTCATGTTAGCCATTTATTCAAGTAGTTAAGGTGCCTAAGACATTCTTTACTGTTTTCCTTCGTTTTATACCTCCTCTTGTTCTAGAATAACTCCTGCATAACTCAGTGATTTGTTCCATGTAAAGTTTGTGTACGTATCCTCCTCCCATGAGATGGAGGGAATCCTTAGTTTCTTCATCAATTCCTTTAAGGAATATTGTCTTGGATATTTCGCATTTAACTCATAACCACTCCCTTTATGGATGAAGAAAAATTTGTCCAAATAATCCTCTAGATTTTCATCTTCTTTTTAATTGATTTGGAATAATTCTTCTCTCTTATCTCTTCCTCTGCAATAATCTTGGTATTTTTCCCAAAAGTATGTCTCCATATCCTCCCATGAATGGATGGAATTAGAAAATAACCCCATGAACCACCTCATAGTAGAGTCCTTAAAGGTGGAAGGAAAAAGTTTGAGTTTAAGTTTCTGCATTTGTAATCATAGGTATGGAAAAGAACTTTAAATTCAAATAAGAATTGGTTTGGGTCTTATGTTGAAATTCCTTGAAAGATAGGGAGGATGGATGGAGAGATATTTTCATGGGTGCATATTCATCCTTGTCTAAAAAATCAGGTCAGATAAATGTTCGACCTAAAGGTCGGATTCCTCATTATTCCCGTTATCTCCCATCTCTGAAGGTTATTATGGTTGTAGATAAGATGATGCATATTGTTCGGAAAGGCTACTAGGCGTTGTGTTAGATTTAATGTTACCATCAGTGGTCTCTACTTGTGTTCTATTAGGAGATATTCGTTGAATGTGATGATGTGTAAATCTCCCTTGTGTCTCGTGGCTTTGTGTATTAATTTTGGTTATGAAATCTAGGCTCGGGATTCATACTTTGATTGCATATATTAACTTCATTGACACCCATAACATATAAGGTGAATAAAATGACATGTTTTCTTATGGTGTCCTGACAATGGCAACAAAAATGATGGGTTGTTGTATTCTCCAATCATTTAACCAACAGATTCTTCTGTTAGTGTCATTATAAAACTAGGGTTGTGTCCTAGGATGTATGCAATGAAGTCCTATGCGTTTAGTGGTTTTGGTAATTCCTCTTTGGGGGTTTTGGTTTTTATGTTTCCCTATAGCTCTCTGCTAATCTACATAAGTGTAGTGCTAAACTACTAAAACATTTTACTGTAATAAAAATGCATTAAAAGGAAATTATTTAACTAGAATTGAAATGCACACACACGAGATCAAAATAACGAATTGAAATAACACACACATAATTTGGATTTAAATAATAAATTGGAATACTAAATTGAAATAGTAGTAATGAGATAATGCACACAAACTGAATTGAAATAAAGCGGTGTTGAAATACTTCAAAGCAAGGAAAATAAGCGAATTCAATCAAACATTCAAACTTCAAACAAGTATTCAAACCAAGAGCATCTAAATGTAACTTGCCGAAAATCACGAGCAAATATAAAGAATAAAATCCTCCAATCACCTTAGTTGAGTGGGCCATTTCTCTTCCTTGGGATGGAGGTAATATTAACACCATAAATTGTTTAAAACAACATCTAATATATTGATTCGAGAATAAGTTCTAAACATCCTCGGTAAAAATCAAAAGCTTGGATACTAAGTGTTGTAAACTATATTTGCAAAATAAATGATATTAACTAACTAATTGACCGTTCTTCAAGGAAATGTATTTATAGACATAAACAATTACACATCATGCAATAATTTTAGGTAATGCATCGTCCACTAAAAACTTATCAACGTTCATTGAATCCTATGAAAATACTAAAAACAAGATCCATGTTTGTAGGTTTGTTTGTGGAAAAAGTCCTCCATTACGCATGATGGATATAAACTCGGAGTTTCTTGATTACAAATCCACACATTGACAACAAATGTACACTATCATCCTACATATTTCACCACAATTCACTCACATAAGTGATTAGTGGGAAGTTCCACAATCAACGGTTTGCATGAAAAAGATCAAGAGAAATACATTAAAATTGTTAAGATATGACTATATAAAGCATCCCCATGCACTAATTAATCATGTTATAAGGATAAATCAATAACCATACGAGATGATATAATCGGTCAAATAATGCACCCATCATCTTCTCTGTACTTTACCTATTGCATGTCCTATACTGACCCTATATTTTCCCCACTCTTTGGCCCAAATGTTGTGCCATGTCGTACTCTTCAAATTGATCAACATATTACTTCTTGTTCCCCTTGCATCCATGAGTTACGGAAATGAATTCTACCCACGTTGTGAAAGCGTCATGTGTGGTCTGGGCAACATTATTCTACCATGTGGTCATGGGACGGAGGAGAGGTGGTCTCACATGAATTCCGGCCCATTCATCATTGCAATCCTTGTAATTCTTCTTGAACAAGCTGTCATATGATTGTAACAAGTGCATCACCCCACCTCATATCCCAACCGAGATTATTGGGGGATATCACTTATCTTCTCTTCAATGATAGGTTCAGGTGTCCCATATTTTTGTCATAGGCCTCGCCGAGCCTCACCAAAATGCGGATGACTATAGGCTTCAAAATCTTGCACACACTTTTATAAAACCTTTGAAGTATTTTCACCAATGCCAACATGATAATACATAGATCAATCTTTTTCTTCATTGACACATCATTGTGATTGGTCACCAATGTAGAAACCAATTATTTGGGCTGTTTGATTAAACACATCTATTTTTCACTCCAAATGATTTGATTTATAAGTTGTGACTCAAAGGCCTTCAACTAAAATTATCCCAAAATATATTAATAAAGAAATCGGGCACATTGGTGACTAACATGTTGTGAAGATAAAACTCACACAATAGGTTTTGAACCTTAGAAGTACTTATTACGGTAAATATCCAAAAATGTTTAACCATCTCGGTGCATTATGGGGTTCGTTATTGCATAATATCATTAATTTCCAAGCATAAAATTTTTCCTGAATAAACACGTTGTAGACGAGAAGAGGGTTTTCGAAAGAAGGAAGTTTAGCGGCTAAAGGGAAACACATAATATACAATGGAATCCAAATTCTTTTTCTCATTTCCACTTGGTCTCAATATCTTCTTTAAGCTTATTGTTTTCTTTTATCAAATCTTTATTTTAAAGAGATAAATGATTCAAATCATTCCATGCACTAAGACATATGTCCCTGTGTCTTTTAAGATTGCTAACCTCTACTTTTAGAGAAGTGATTTCCCTAACCTTCTCTACAGTCCTTTGTGTAAATTCTATTTCCAAAGAGAGATTAATTTCTTGCATACCTTTTAATTTCTCTTTTAGGGAGGAAATTTCATATTTATAACATCTCAACACCTCATCTTTATGTGATTATGGGCCACTCATCCCCATTGAAACAAATTTGGGAGTTTGTGGTCTACGTTTACAGTCTTGAAAGTATTTCCGGAAGCCTTGACCTAAGTTTTCAAAGCTATAGGAAATCTTGCCATATCAGCATTAGGACCTTGTGTTTTAGGAATAGTGGTGAGAACTCACCTTCTTTTGACTACTCAACCAGAATTGTTGAAGTACCACTCCATATTTTCCCTACACAATAGGATTAGAATCCTCATTGAACACCATAAGCCGAGAATCTTCGTGACACGAGATAATGGTTTGTCATGACTAGAAGATTCATCCATCATTTGTCTTGAAGGTTGAGGCATCGAATCGAGCCTAGGATGAACACTAGGAGACAATTCTTTCTTTGTTCTCTATTGCTTGGAAGTATTCCCTGCACTTATATTATCAACCTTTCTCTTGGGCTGTAAAAAACTTGATGCGACAGATGAGTTAAATGAGCCCTCTGTGTGCTTCAGGAAGCCACATCACCTATATTTTTATATTTTTGGCCTACCTTGATGATTGCATCCACAAGATATTTGGGTAAATTAACCACGAGTTTAGGGTTTGTGCAACCTTTTTCAAAAGAGTGAAAATTTTAGAGAATCTTCTCCAGTACAAATGGTGACCATTATAGGTAAAGTATTTATAAACCCATATGGAAACCTATTTCCAAATTCCGGTAAAATTTCCCTATGAATTCCTTTTGAGTTCGAAAGAAGTGAGGATTACCTCTGGAAGAGCTTTACCCTCTTCGTGAAACAACAATATCTAATACTTGAGAGGGGCATTGGTCACAACCTTAAGACCAAAATCGGTAAACCCAGGAAGTCAACAATGATGCAACTATTGATCTCAATCCTCTTCCCTCCAATTTGAGAGCATGTCGCCTCAAATTTTTTAAGAATTCGTCGACCAAGTACTCATCAAAACCCTCAAAATTCTGATGAAATCTAACCACCCTACATCATGAAATATCTAGGAATGGCGGCATTCCACAATAATGTCTCTAGAGAGTTAGGCTCAGATTTATTTTTCTGACCCATGGTGTGGACAACTTCGAACAATGTTCAACAGAATGGCGGAAGCGTTGTTGGAAAAAATATTAGAGCGATAACATGAAGTTTTTGCAGAATGAAAATTTGAAATATTTCTTTTAATCTTTGAAATGATTTGAGTTGGTGTAAATTTGGCAACGTAAAATATGACAAGACATAGTTCGCATGGGAAGTTTTAATACATGGTACGACACACATCTAATCATGATAAATAACCATGCCACATGTCCTTCTTACAAGCCACACGTCCCTTTCATCAAAATATGACACATGTGACATATTTACTCATTATTATTCATTATACTCCACTCCTTATCCCGAGATTTAGGTTTGTACCCCCAGTCAATGCATTGAAACTTGTGTTTTTATTCAATTATGAAGAATAAATGCAATGGGGGAGTGCTTCAAAATCCAATATCCATAGCAAAGTAAAATGCACTTACCCTTACCAGCTCAACTTACTGATATCTGTAGATTTCCATGTCCTACACTCATAAAATGAATGTGGTTAATGTACATTCTAATAATTAACATTCCTAGCCATTATTGAAAGCATAAAAAAACAACTACAACTAAGGGAAGAAGATTTAAAACATGATCATCTTCCTTTATTTGAATTCAAAAATAACTATTATAGGTAGGAAGAGCTAAAATCCTCCACTAAATCCATTCCGTCACATAACAACATATCTTTATTGAAGGTATCCTTGTCCAGAGGTCACATGGTACATCCTTAACCTGTGTCCATTCACCATAAGGGTTCTTTTGTCTCCGTCAATCATCAGTAGTATCACAAAACCATTGTCATAAAATTTCTCGATCTGATAGGGTCCTAACCATCATGTCCTCAGCTTGCCTTTTAACTGTTGATACTTGGAGTCAAATAGTAAGACCCGGTCTCCTTCATTAAACTTCATGTGTTTGATATGAGCATCATGCCAAGATTTTATATGGTGTTAGAGAATTTCCATTTGTTTTTGTGCTTCCATCCTCATCTCATCCATTTCATTCAGTTGCATTACTCTCTCACATTGTGCTTCATCTAGATCAATTCCTACTTCCAGTGTTGTCCTCCAAGTCGTAATTCAATTTCTACTAGTAATAGTGGATTCTTCTCATACAAAATTTCGTATGGAGAGAAACTAACAGATCTTCCAGGTTGTATTGTAGGCCCATACTACTTCTAGGAGGTTTGGTACCTAGTTCTTCCTATTTGCATTGAAAAATTTGGTTAGAATATTCTCAAGTTATATGTTCGTGACTTTTAGTTGCCCATTGGATTGGGGGTGGTATGGAGATGATTTCTGATGCTTGATTCAGTAGATCTCCAGAAAGCCTCAATCATGTTAGACATGAATTGAGGTCCCTGATCAAATATAATGACTCTAGGGGCTCCAAATCTCAACATAATCTTATTATATAAAAATCAGCTACAACATCCTCATTGGCAGATGCCAATGTTTGAACCTTAGCGCATTTTATAACATAATCAGTGCATACAAGTAGATACTCTTTCCCATAAGATGGAGGATTGAATGGTCCAACGAAATCAATTCCCCATTTCTCAAATGGTCCTAAGACCAGTTGAGGGTTGAGGGGATTTCTAGTGGACAATGTTGGCTTTCCCATTCAGCGACATGCATCACACTTTGTCACATATACTTCTTGACAGATCTATGAAGAGAGGGCTAGTAATATCCAATCTCAAAGACCTTGTGAATTGTTCTCTTTACCGAGTAATTACCTCCTCCAGGCTCATCATGACAAGATCGTAGTATGTCATATACTTCATCCTCCCAAACACACCTACAAAGAACCATATGAGGATAACATTTAAATAAAATTCCATTACGCCATTTATACCTTGCACTGTATTTTAAACTAATCTCCTATGTTCCTTATTAGTAAATTAGGCAGCAAATTTCCCTATAGTTAGGTAATTTGCAAGATCAACAAACCATGGGGTTGAGTTGATACTACAAACAAGTGCTCATCTGGAAAGTGGTCTTAGACTACTTCTTCTTCCGAAACATTCAATCTTGAAAGGAAATCAATAACAACATTATCCTTTCCAATCTTATCAATAATAGTTAAATTAAATTCTTGCAACAAGAGTAACCATCTAATAATTATGCCCCCACTATTAGTTTATTCATTAAATATCTTATGGTTGAATGGTTAGTGTATACAAATATTTTGTACCTGGTGATGTAATGTCTGAATTTATTTAGAGAGTAGACGATAACCAAAAATTTCCTTTCCATGGTGGTATAATTCTTCTCTATTGGGGTCATATTTTTGTTGATATAATAGATGACATACATCTGGTCTTCTTCATATTTTTGTCCAAGAACAACTCCCATGGTAGTGTTAGAAGCATCAATGTGAATATGGAAAGGTTGTCCCCAATTAGGTCCTCTCAAAACTGGACCAGTGGTTAATTTCTCTTTGATAACCTCAAATCCTGTTGACTTTGAGGAGACCATTCAAAAAAATCTTTTTTCAATAAAGAAAACATGGGAGAATTTTTTTTACTGAAATATTTTATGAAACACCAATAATATCATGCATGTCCAAGGAAACTCTTGATGTCAGTTTGATTCATTGGTGTAGGAATCTTAGTGATTACTTAAATCCTTTTGGGATAAACCTAAATACCTTAAGCAGAAATATGGTGACCCAAGACAATTCCTTGATCAACCATTATCAGACATTTTTCATGACTCAAAGAAAGTTGATGTTGCTCACATCTAGTTAATAATTTTTCAAGATTGTTCAAAGATTCATCAAAATTTGAGCCATGGATAGTAAATTCATCCATGTAAACTTCGACATAGTCATTTGTAAGATCGAAAAATATCTAGAACCACCCTTTGAAAGATAACAAGTGCATTACAAAGTCCAAATGGTAGAACCCTATATACGAATGTTCCTAATGACAAGTGAAGGTGGTTTTATCTGGCTGGTAGGTCTTTATGAGGATTTTACTATACCCACTAAACCGATCCGGGAATGAGAAATATTTCTTACCTTCCAGGATCGTCCAAAACTTGTCATGAAGGGTAGGGAAAGTAATCTTTCTTGGTGGCTTTATATAGATCTGTATAGTCTATGCAAATTTTCCACTTTCCATTTTTCTTGGGAACTATCACGAGTGGTGATACTGTTGGCTATCGGATACGGGATAAATGAACCCTAATCTTAACAACTTTTCAATTACATCCTTGACAATGTCTTTAAGGGCTGGATTGATTCTTCATTGTGTCTTCTAACAGGTTTAACATCCTCCGTATAGATGTGGTGAGTGTAGATGCTTGGATGTATCCTTCTCATATCAAGTATAATCCCAAGGAAAAGATTTGGAATGATTCCTCAAGACATATACAACCTTAATATCTTGGATAGACTCTAAATTGTTACCAATGGTTAGCTCTTTACCTCGTCGAACAATCACGGTTTGGTATCTTTCGAAATAGTAAGCTCTGCATCAACAATTAAAGATTTGAGTACAAACATGAGGCTGCAATGTGTGAAAAATAGTCATGTTTTCAGAGACATAATCTTGGATAAGGAGCAATGAAAATTAGTGACTGTGTGTCCTTCAGGATAGTCATAATTTTCTTCACATCTTCCGATAGAAATGTCACTTACTAAGGTGATACTATCCATTGAGATCAAAACAATTATTTCCGTAGCCTCGGTGGTAATTTCCATAGCCATAGTGCTAGTTTTGTAGTCACAACATTACATTCATTAAACATTGGGTATGACTCAATGATTGTATCCATATGATTTTCATTGCAATAGTGGCGATAAGAAGAACTTGTCATGTTAGTATTTGAAAAATCAACCCACACACGTTCACAAACATTTACATACGGTTGAGCAAGAGGGTAAAGTGAGATATTCTTTTCTTTTTACCCATTTGAAATAGTCCTTTTTCCTAACCTACAATCAATGTATGCAACAAAAGTAGCTAACCAAGGCCTTCCTAAGATGAATGGGTATCCTAACTTCTAAGATTTAGGTTGTAATACCATAAAATCCACGAGGATATTCCCGAGGATTCAACTGTGACCAAAACATCCTCAATTACTCCATCTGGTACAACAATAGATTGGTGTGCCAATTGCAGAACAATATTGGTTGGCTGCAACCTCTGTTAGAGACAATAGATGGAACATGTATGTGATGATGAAATTGATTACAACTCCAAGATCTACAAAAATTTAGATATTGGTGACCTTTTACAAAGATAGTAATAATTGGACTCCCAAAATCCCCATATTTGGGTGAAAGAGGTTTCCCAACCACCGGATCGGCTAGATTCCCCTCCATTTTGATTGTTTTTGGGTATTTCATTTTTCTTCCCAATGTTTTTATGCAATGGCTTTGAATGGTTTGGTTTAACTCATGAATGTCTTTTGTTTCTCTTTGAAGTGGGACCTTAATATGTTCATCTTTTCAGCTCTTGAACTAGTGTTGTTTCTTCCTCATTATGTGTTTCTTTTAATCATTATGGAAAAGGGATTCATGTTCATTCTTATTGTGTTTGTGGTTGTTCCTAGTGAATCTTGTTTGTGGGGTATGTTCAGTTTCCCTATTTTCCTCAACTATTTCCTCATTATCCTCATCTAACTATTTTTTTTCTTCGGGTAGTTCCGTGATAACAATAGAAGAATTGTTTTATGTTATTCTAGATCACAACGCACATTATTGATGACATTCAAATGCATAGTATCACCCTGTCTGCTTCATTAATAAAAATGATTTGTTGATTTTTGGGGTTAGAGACAGTGGGTTGGTATCGAGGTTGAACAACTTGTCCTTGTTGATAGTTTTATTTTGGTGGGGGCATTAAAGCTTGTTGTTGAGGTACAAACCTTCGTGGTTGATTAGAATTCTATTGAGGTGCCCATTGTTGATTTTTCCATGATGGCATATTTGTTGGTGGTGCCCAACCTTGCTGATTGTATAGAGGAATCCATTGTGATGGCTCTAGATAATATACCCAACTAAGTGGTGTCCAGTTAGGTTGTCCCCATGTTGGTGGAGGAACCAGATTGGACCATGGAATCATCCAAGTATTACAGAGCAGTGCAGGGGCATATGAAGACTGATTATCCGATCTCTGCATGAAGTTTACTTATGCATTCAGCTGAGTTATGGCATTTAATCTCCCTTTCGGTTGAGGAAAGAGAATACATGAGTAGTATCATGGTTAGGAACATCACGGATCAAACACATGTTTGTGACATCCAAAGGACATTCTCTCAAAGGGTGTCTCTTCCTACATTTAGGACAATACATAACTAGAGGCTCATTAGTAGCAGTGGTTTTAGATTTTAACCCATCTATAGTGGAATTAATTTTGAGAGAAATGTCTTTTTCATGTTAGCCATTTCTTCAAGTTCAGAGGTGCTTAAGCCATTCTTTGTTGTTTTCCTTTGTCTTATACCTCCTCTTGTTCTAGAATAACTCTTCCATAACTCAATGATTTGTGTCTTGGAGACTTTGTGTACATATCTTCCTCCCATGAGATGGAGTGAATCCTTGGTTTCTTCATAGAGTCCTTTAAGGAATCATGTCTTTAATATTTCTGCATTTAACTCATAACCACTCATTCATGGAGGAAGAGAAATCTATCCAAATAATCCTCTAGATTTTCATCTTCTTTTTGATTTATTTGGAAAAATTCTTCTCTCCTATCTCTTCCTCTACAATAATATTGGTCTTTATACCAAAAGGATGTCTCCATATCCTCCCATGAATGGATGGAATTAAGAGACAACCCCATGAACCACCTCATAGTAGAGTCCTTAAGGGTGGAAGGAAAAAGTTTGAGTTTTTGGTTGTCTGTTTTGTAATCATAGATATGGAAAAGAACTTTAAATTCAAATAAGAACTAGACTGGGTATCATGTTGACATTCCTTGAAAGATAGGAGGATGGATGGAGAGGTATTTTTCATGGGTGTATCTTCATCCTCATCTAAAAAAATTGGGTCGATAAAGGTTTGACCCAAAGGTCCGTCCTCATTATTCCCATTGTCTCCCATCTCTGAAGGTTGTTATGGTCCTAGATAAGATGATGCAAATTGTTTAGAAGGGATACTAGGCATTGTGTTAGATTCAATGTTACCATCAGTGGTCCCTAATTGTGTTCTATTTGGAGATATTCATTGAATGTGATGAGGTGTAAATATCCCTTGAGTGTCCTGCCACCGTAAATCAATTTTTGGTTATGAGATCAAGGCTCGAGATTCCTACGATTGCATAGATTAATTTCATTAGCACCCATAACATGTAAGGTGAATAGAGTGACATGTTGTGCTTATGGTTTCCTGACAATGATGCCAAAACTATGGGTCATTGTATTCTCCAATCATTTAACTAACAGATTTTGTTGCTAGTGTCACTATAAAACTAGGGCCATGTCTTGGGCAGTATGCAATGAAGTCCTATGCGTTTATTGATTTTGGTAATTCATCTTTGGGGTTTTGGTTGTTATGTTTCCCCTTTGTTCTCTACTAATATATGGAATTTTAATGCTAAACTAATGAAACAACGTTGCTGTAATAAAAATGCATTAAAAGGAAATTCTTTAACTATAATTGAAGTGCACACACCAAATCAAAGTAACAAAATTTAAATAACACACACACACTTGGATTTAAATACTTGAATTGGAATCTTGAATTGAAATAACAATAATGAGATAACTCACATAGACTAAATTGAAATAGCGAGTAATGAAATACTCTAAAGCAATGAAAATAACTAAATTCAAGCAAACATTCAAACTTCAAACAAGTATTCAAACCAGAGCATCTAAAATTTAACTTGCCAAAAATCATGAGCAAATATAAAGCATAAAAGTCCTCCGCTTTCCTCGTCAGTGTGCCCTTTCTCTTCCTTAGGATGGAGATAATATCAACACAACATATTATTCAAAACACCATCTAATATATTGATTTAGAATAAGTTCTAAACATCCTTAGTAAAAACTGTAAAACTAGATACTAAGCTGTTGTAAAATGTATTTTCAAAAGTACTTGATATTAACTAACTAACTGATTTTTCTTCAAGGAAATGTATTTATAGACATAAATAATTACATCATGCCATAATTTTAGGCAATGGACTGCATCCACTAACAACCTTATCAAAGTTCATTGAATCCTACGAAAATACTAAAAACAAGCTCCATGTATGTAGGTTGGTTTGTGGAAAAGTCCTCCATTATGCATAATGGATATAAACTCGAGTTCCTTGATTACAACTGCACACATTGGCAACAAATGTACACTATCATCCTGCATATTTCACCACAATTCACTCATAGAAGCGATTAGATAGGGAAGTTCCACGATTAACGGTTTGTATGAAACAAGATCAAAACAAATACATTAAACTTGCTAATATATGACTATATAAAGCATCCCCATGCACTAATTAATCATGTTCTAAGGACAAATCAATAACCATACAAATGATATAATGAGTCAAATAATGCATCCATCACAAATCACACAAAATTTTATAAAGAGATTGTTAATATGATAGCAGAAGACTAGGAAATATTAGTATTTTTGAATAATATATAACTTACAGTAATTTTCAAAATGCCCTAAACTGCTGGAAAACTTAAAAAATTCATAACTATGTGAATACAATGGATAAAAATCTGATTTTCTTGAAATAACATCTACAAATTATATAGAAATGAACCCAACCTCCAGATCTGAAAATGAACACTTGGAAACCCTAAAAAAACTGCTGCAAATCCTAGGGCTGACATCACCCTATAAAAGGGTTGGAAATCCACCAAAATGCCTCCAAAGTTGCACCAAACTTTTTCGTAAATACTGGGAATAATCTGATATGCAAACCCTTGAAATTTCCTCACCCTGGTGCTGAAAATAGCCTCTAAAACCCTCTGAAAACCCTTCCTAAAATATCTATAAAATCGACGCAAATATCTTCTTTGAATAGTATCCAAAATACCAATATAGGGTGGATCTTTCACCACCGAAGAGTGCCCTACTAGCTAGGAGTGGATCTCTCACCACCGAAGCTAGGGTTCTTGTGGGATTTTACTCCACAAGAAAGAAGAATGCAAACAATAGTTGCTCAATGCCAAAATATGTGTGAGTGTAAGAATGAATCCTTTTCTCCCCCAAGCGCTTCCTTTTATAACTTTTCATTACCTTTTTCCAAGTTGGGAGCTCCATGTGGGACTAAAAGTGACTTAAGTGACCCCAACGAAGAAATATAATAATAAAGTACCATGAGCCCCCAAATGATAAAATATAAAAATTATTCCCACCAAGTTGCTTAATACTAATGCCAACAAAAAAATAACAAATAAGCAAGGGGGTAATCAGTCATCCATACCCAATAGCCTCCAACATCGTTAGCCCCTCGGGTATGACCAAGGCTAAGACTAAAAAATGGCCCTTAGGCCCTCGATGAAGGAATGGGGACATTATAAAGTATTCTAGAGTATGTGGAGTCATGAGGAGAGAGAGACATAGGTGTGAGAGTTTGGAATTTCAAAATGGGGTTTCCCTCCAAAATGTAAATTCAAATTTTAAAACATGTAATGAGCCAATATGGATTGTCTAGGTCAAAAGAGGTATGGTTTAAAGTATGAGCATGTGTATAGGTATAGGCATGAGTCTTATGAGGGGTTTAAATTTATGGAATGGCTAAAAAAGATGAAAATTTTCGAAATGTGTTTAGAGGTATATGAAGAGTCACACTTGACTCACCAAAAATAGGTTATGAAATAAGGAGTTACATTTAAGAGAAGGAATTCAAATGATGAGAGTGTGTTTCATCTTAAGAGAGGTAAGGAGAACCGGAAGTAGATTTCCTCGTGGGTGGAAGGAGGATAGAGGAAAAAGCATTAAGTTTTATATACAATATAGTATGAAGTAAATAAACTATGTTTTGTTCGAAAGTAGTATTTCTTGTGAATCCTTAAGTTGTGTTGATATTTTATATTTTGAATGGTGAGTCCTCCTTTTTGGAGCATGTATGACATGTGTTCATTGTTTTAGAACTTGAATGATTCTATTTAAGGTTGAAGACATCAAATTTATAATAACTAATGCTCTATTTTGGTGAATAAATGGATCTTTAAGCGTCATGAAGAGTGAATATGATTTGTGATGACGGTGTGTGTAGAGGCAAATGTTGAGTGATTCACATGAAGAGGAGTGTCCGAGTTGCTCTAGTGGTATTGAAGGTAATTGCATGGTCTAAAAAGTAACTCTTTGTGATATTTCCATGCATGTTGAAAGAAACTAAGTGTTGAGGAATGTATTTGTGTGTATCATTTGAGTAAGTTTAAGACTATTGAATAAGTAAATGTTGTCCATGTATAGAGGAAAGGTTGTAGGAACTATAGTTCAAACATTAACGAGGTCTTTCTGAAAGTAAAGAATTTTAATTCTTCCTCCAATGTAGAGTGATGGTTTCAGATACCATAATCCAATGTGTAAGTATGTAGCGATTGTTGACTCAAAACTATTGTGTTCATTTCCAAACTTCCTTGGTAGAAATGGATGCAAGAGGGAGTGAAAACATTCTTATGGGTTAAGTTTGAATCTTGGAAACATAAGATTATCCATTTTATAACAAAATTTTGCTTCTCAAGCTCCACTGTGTGCCACAATTAGGGTTTAAATTGTAAATGGTGTTTATGGGATCTATGATCAATATTAAAGTTTTAAAATTGGAACAAATAATCTACACCTTGTCCTTATTTAGGGTTTTACACACCAATACATCATATTTACACCATTTCAAGTACAATGCAATTTCGACCTAGGCATTGTGGGTTACATACAATGAGTGAGTTCGGACCAATTTATGAACTCCATACACATCAACCTCTATAGGACATGGTGTCCTTTTGCATTTCTACTTAACAATTACAAACTTGGAGGTTATATTGGGTGTGCCTCCCTACACACTACTTCATCCATGACGTAGGATCGCCTAAAAACTAGGAAGTGTTATCCCAAATTCACGCCCCTGAAAAATTTGGTCGAATGAGCCCCACACATAAAGAAAATGTGAAGGGAAATGACTCGAGACCCATGAGCTTGTGTTCCAAAACCAGGAAAAGCGAAACAGAGGCCCGAGAGAGTCAAATTCGACCCTGCATAAGAAGAAATAGAAGAAACAACTCTTTTGAGCGTTTCCACATCTTAAATCTATTTAAAGGGGTCGAGGGAGGACTCAATAATGGAGTGGCAGGGGAAAAGAATGATTAAATGACCCTATGCAAAGAAAATTACTCTGTCAAGTGTTTCATATCTTAAATCTATTTCACAAGCTTCGGTGTAGAATCAATAATTAAATTGTAGGGTCAAACAAGAAGGAGGAGACAGTTTTAAAGAGGCTGGATGCAAGACACGAAGAAATGGTGGAGTTTGGAAGTTTTCGGGCTCAAAATAGTTCGGAAAAGGAAAAAATGACTAAGTATGGAGGAAGAAGCGGAAGAGGCCATGTGTCCTAAGGGCGCTTCTCCCAGAGTGAATCCAAAAGGAGGAACTCAAACTTGTGCCAGCCCTCCACGTAGCAAATGGTCAAAAAGAGTCAAGGAGCGGGCAGAAAAGCTTCAAAATTGGCTAAGTATAGAAGTGCAAGTGGAGAGTGCCAAGTGTCAGTGTGGCACATCTCCAAGAGTTGGTCCCAAGGCGAAACCCAAATGAGCGCAAGCTCGCCATGTAGCCCAAAATCTAAAAGGTAGGAGGGACTGTTGAAAATTCCATAGATTAGCGAGGCCGACAAGTGTCAACTTGACGCTCCTCCAAAGGAAACTTTGGGTCAAATTTGTAAACAAGCGCGGTGCCTCCACGTGTCCTCAAAGGGGGCAGAGTTAGTTGAAAAGTCAAATGCATAAGCTCAAATGAAGAGCTGCCAAGTGTCCCAAGGGCGCTTTGTTTCAAGGGTAAAATGGAGAAAAGGTTCCCGAGAAAGTGCCAGAGTGACATGTGTCCTAGGGGAAGGCGGGGTGTTGGGAAAAAGTTAGTTTTTGCCTTTTCCCCGAAAGGAGTAAAAGTTATAAAAAGACCCGTGACTCCGCCCAAGAGAAAAAGTCAACATTTAGACCCGAGTCAAAGCCAAGGTGGGGCGTTGGGGAGAAAAGTAAAGTTTTCCTTTTTCCAAAAGGCATAAAGGTAAAAATGGAAGCACATTTCCCAGCCAATCAAAAGGAGCCACGTGTCCAGTGCAAAGTTTCGGTTTGTGCAGATTTTTTTAAGTTTTTACGTTTTTCGCAAAAAGAGACAAAAGGTAAATTACAGGACTCGTAGGCTTGATTTTTGTCCCAATCTGGTTGCCACGTGTCCCAAACCAAAAGGGGGACCCATTTTTTCAAATTTTTTTCCCACCCATTTGTACGGAACTGATACAAACTTTGAAGGGGCATATCTTTTGACTCGGGGCTCGAAGTATTGCGAATCTTACATCGTTGGAAGCATCTCGATGTCCTCTACACCATGGGAGTTTGAAACTTTAATGTTGAGGAGGTTAGGTGGGAGAAAAATGGTGAAAAGTATTTGGTCCTTTAATGTAGGATCATCAGTCTCAACAACCAGATCGGATTCAATCTATTTCCTCCATTTCCTCTTCCTTCAAGGTGCCGAACCAAGGATCGATGTAGTAGAGATGGATTTGGGTGCAAATTTTAGCAAAAGGCATTGATTTCCAGTGGTTGAGCTTTCGAAATGGGATTCAATGCGTATCTTAGAGTGGTTGGATCTGGATTTGATTCTTTCATTCTTCTCTCTCCCATTCTTCTATATATTGTAACAGGAGGGGCGTGTGAAAAGGTTGTTCATTTTTCTTTCTCTGCCTCTCCCTTCTTTTCTTCCTCAGGGTCGAAATGGAGTTCGAACCTCCTCCTCTTCTCTGTAAATGGAATTTTTTTCCTCTTAATTACGTATGATGCTCTGTGTAAATTTATGAAGCAATAAAACTCATTTTTGTGATGCATTTGTCCATCCTTTGCTTGTTTTCATTGCATCCTCTTGCCTCTCATCATTCAGGTATTCTGTGCATGTTTTGGACGTTTCATTTGCAGATCTGGGAGCTGTGTTCATGGGGATTAAAAATGGAGTTATGTGTGAATCTGACATTTGGTCTATGATGCTAACTGTCCATCCTCTCCATCACTCACCTCACCTCCCTTCATTTCATGGCCATTTTGGTAGATGATCAACATTTTCCTTCTCTAGTGTATCATCATTTTAGTGTAGGCTCTGTTTTTTCTTGTTTTCTTTTTCTCCTTGTCTCCTTGGAAGTTAGATTAGGATTATATTAGCTTGCATGCACTAGAATAGCTTGTGGCAGGTAGATTAGGAAGAGGAACCAACCTTCTCTGGAGGGTCATTCCCATTTGCAAGTCCCACAGCTTGGGGAATGATCCAATGTTATGCAAATCACACCAAATGATTTTGCCTTAGAAAAGTAGATCTTTAGATATCATTTGGGGTGCTTGTGATTTCGCACTAATAGGTAGTTATAGAAATATCTTCACATATTTAAGTAGAAGTGGTTAAAGGTTGGAGGACACAAAGCATTTCCTCCCTATACTTCTTCAACCAGAGTGGCGTGAGATTGCCCAAAAACTCATGACAATACATGATATCCTTGTACACCCTTTTTCTCTTTATAGACTAGGTGCACATGTTCCATTTACACTTTTTTTTTCACATGTTTTACATTTACATACTTCACACATTTCTATACACATGTGTATTTTACACAACATTTTACATACATATATATTTGACTACTTGATCATTTTCTCCTTGCAAGTCTGACCATATGAGAAATAAGCAGTCAAATTGGGGGAAACAACAACAACAACAACAAAACACCGTGATGAAACTTTCCTTTACTAACCATGTAGGTACACTACACACCGCAACAACTACACATGCATTTCACCCTAGGTCCACTCTCATCACTTTTTATACACAATTTTCATCTTTAGAATCCACGCTCCTCCAATTTTCTTTTTGTCATTCCATGCTTGAGTCTAGTTCATTGACACATCTCTTCTACAATCTACATGGATATCAAGTACGCATCTCTATCTACTTTATGTTACCGAGTGTTCCACTCACCAACATAAAGTGGGGGAAAAATGTAGACACAAAATCATGCACTTTAGGCATTATTTAGCCCAGATCTTGTACTATTATTTAGAGGGTTCTCAAGTGAAGAAAGTACTAATTAATCCCACCTTTTGTCCATCTTATTTTACCTTTTATTTCATCATTCCCATGTATTTTCCTATGTATGCCCATCAATTTTGTAACTGTCCCTCATTTTAGCATAAACCGGGTGCCTGTGGGCTGTCTTGGGGTGCCTCGGTCCCGCTTTGTGTCTCAATCCATGTTCTACTTTCCCACCTCTTTTTGGGCCTATTCTAGCCATTTTTCATCCTTATCTCTTTCCCATTCAGCCATGTCAGGTTAATTCCAAAATTAGAGCAAGAGAACCCTATAAATACAAAGTTATGAGACCATAATGAGGGTCTTAGGTCTTAACATCACATTACTACATATCACTCCATATTGAGTTAGATCTATTGCATCAATTGCATCCACATAGTGTTATGCATCAAGGCTAGGATATCTTTATCACACACATTCTATTGGAGGAGGATTCTATTCTATTTCATTTGCACACATGTTATTTACATTTCTATAGTTATTATTGCTTGATACTTCACAAAGTGTGACTCGTGCGAGAGCACCTAGGCCACGACACACACACACACACACAAAATACATCAGGGTTTGAAATGTAGTGCAACACTCAGTTAGTAAGCCCATTATTGTGGTAGCTGAGGTCACTTTGACCCATTCATTTGCATCTTTTCTTTTTCTAAGGTTTGATACTTCTCCTTGTATTGTAGGTTATTACACAGGTCATCCATTGAATCTAGTGCGACATGAAGGAAGCACTCAAAGAACACTTGTGACCATACTAGTTTCATATTCGAGCATTACAAAGTGTTCCAAGCACCCATATTTCAGACCCGAGGAGTGCCCAGGGCACCCCCAAAGCATTCTTCCCGATGCCTCTTTCATCTTAGATAGTCCAGATATGAATTTCGTAGTGTTCTTGAGTGATCATCCGCACTATCGTATTTCATTTCTAGATCTCGCGACACCGTATGACGCCTCACATGTATCGCTAAGCCATTTTTCCCCTCTCTCTTGCACATTAGGGTTTCAATTCACTTAGAGTAATTTATTTGCATTTGTTCCATATTGTTTTAGTTTATTTATTACAACATTTTAGTCCTCCTAATTAGATTAAAATTAATACCCTAGTTATCCTCTTTAGGCACCACTCTAGGTATTTTTTTTTGTTAATTAGGAATTTTAAGGATTTATTGGTTGAATTTGGATATTTTCTTGACATTCTTGTGGGAGGTATGCATGGACAACAAGGGCCTAATATGAAGGGTTCATTTATAAAAAACTAGGGTTTATCTTTTGAGATCAAGTATTGAAACTTTTCACACATTAAAAACCTAAAATGGGTGTCAAAAAGGTTGATTTTATGTCATGGTACTTCATGCAAAGAAAGATATGAAGGAAAAGGATTGTCCCAAGGCTAGAAGAGGTATAGTGGGCCTAGGGAAGAAAATTGAGGTAGGAGGAAAAGAATAAGAAATCAAATTTTGAAATTGAGGGCACATCTTATTGGTGATAAAGGGTATCGAGGAAGCTTTCAAATTTTTGTGGGTAATTCTAGAACTCTCTAACCATGGATCTTGCATGATGCATGGTCTTAAGGGCATAAAATTGCAAGATTAAGCTAGATAGGTGGAAACTTGAAGTGTGGATATATTTTGAATCATTTTGTTGAATAAACTATTTTTTTTTTTGAAGTGTGTGAATAGGGAAAAGGAAATGAAAGCATTGAAGTATGCTAAAAGATCAAATTTGGTCTCATTTGAAGTTAACTACAAATATTGTTAGAGAGAATTGAATGAAGATTAGGAGAGTAAGTGAAGCATTTATGAAAATAGATCAATTTGATGGTTGATTAGACAATGGAATGTAGGGTTTAATGCAAGGTATAGTGGAAATTGATCCATGTTAGGTGAAAAAGTGATCAAATATTGATTTTAAGCTGTTTTGGGCTTGGAAATATCATCATATGCAGAGATAAGGTTAATTTGTTGTGTGAACCCTTCTCAATAAGTTTAATACATAATTAATTGTTTATCCTCTTTGCATCATTTGGTATTAGAGATTGAGGCTATTGTTGTGATTTATAATTGAGATTTGAATGAATGATTTGTGGCTAATAGTTTTGTGTGAGTGTGTGGTGAATGAAGTGACATGTGAAGAGTGAAGAAAGTGAATTGTGAAAGTGAAAGAGAGTGTGAAGGCACCAAAAGACCACGTTTCAATCCTTGGTGAGGTGTGATAAAATAGGAAAGGTAAAAATGACTTGTCAGAGAGGGAAAATGGACCAAGAAGAGGCAATAAGAGAGTTTGTGAAGTTGTTTATCCAGAGAAGAAGACAAGAAGAGATAGAGAAAAAGAAGAGAGAAGAGCAGAGAAAGAAAGAGGAATGGATAGAGAAAGAGATGACATAGTTGAAAAATCACATATAGAGGTTAAGAGAGTTGATGATGAAACCAAGCTATGGGCTTGAGTTTGTGATGAAGAGGAAAGCCAAATGGCCTATAATGCAAATTATGAGAAGAAATAATATATTTCAGTTGAAGAAGATGATTATAAGTGAAGAGAAGAAGTTGAGATGAGAGGAGAAGAAAGTGGAAGAGGTTGTCAAGAAAGTGAATGAAGAAAAGATAAATGTAGAGATCCTGAAATCAGTCCAAAATCATGGTTATTTAGTACCTACGTGGATGAAAAAGGACAATAGTAGAAAAATAAGATGAGAAGCCAAAGCAAGAGTTATCAAGGATAAAACAATTAAGGGAATTTAGACTTCTTTAAGGTACAAGCAAAGCATAAAAAGAGAAGAATGGTATGGAAAAGGAAAGAAACTAGTATGGTATAGATGAGAGAGAATAAAATGAAGGATAAAGAGGATGAAACCTTGAATAAAAAACATATTTCATAGGTTGAGAAGACACACAAGCAAAAAGTGAAAGCATGGTAAGCAAAATTGATGATTTGATGATTGATATTGATGATGTTTTGGGTGAATTCCTTGAAAGTGTATAAAATGAGTCTAATTGTGCATTTGAAGACGTTGAGCATGATGACAAGAAAGAATGTGATAACGTTTGCATGAGTGAATTGATGAACTAGTACAAGATTTATTTTTGTTAGCTGAGGAAAATTTGGTTTCTTGGGCATATAAGGATAAAAATGAAGAGAAGGAAGATGTGAATACCAAGTTAGAGAAGATTTGTATGATGAATAACAAGAATGAGAAAATAAATATATAATAACATGAATATTTTGGCAAGACTAGTGATGAATACTAGTTGGATATGAGTTATACAAAGATGGAGAGCATTATGGAACACAAAGAAGAATGTATTTTTGTTGTTATAATATTTGTGTATGTAGGTACAAAAAGTGGAGACTTGAAGATGATGAAAGTGGAGATGAAACTCAAGAGGAAAGAGAGAAATGTCAAAGAAAATGCAAGAAGGACTACTATATGGGACCCAAGTGGATCTGAATCAAGGAAGGATAATGAAAGCAAGGAAAGAAGACTAAGAACAAGAAAACATGATGAAGACTCAACTATGAAAACAAAGGATATGGTCAATTTTATTCACCTTGGGAGTATGATGCATGAGCATCATCAAGAAGCCATTCAAATGAAAATTTACATAGCTACGAGGTTAATGGGAGTATTATATAGTTTTGGAGTCCTGAGGAGAGAGAGACTTAGGTGTGAGAGTTTGAAATTTAAAAAATGGAGTTTCCCTCCAAAATGTAAATTCAAATTTTAAAACATGTAATGAGCCAATATGGCTTACCTAGGCCAAAAAGGGGAAGGTTTAAAGTGTTAGAAATTGTATAGGTATAGGCATGAGTCTTAGGAGGGGTTTAAGTTTATGAAATGTTTAAAAATGATGAAAAATGCCATAATGTGTTGAGAGAGGCATATCAAGAGTCAAGTCGACTCACCAAACATTAGTTATAAAACAAGAAGGAGTTACATTTAAGAGGATGAATTTTAATTATGAGAGTGAGTTGCCTCCTAAGATAGGTAAGGAGAATAGGAAGTAGATTTCCTCATGGGTGGAAGAAGGACATAGGAAGAAAGCATTAATTTTTATATACAATACATTATGAAGTAAATAAATTGCATTTGTTCAAGAAGTAGTCTTTCTTGTGAATCCTTAAGTTATGTTGATACTATTTGTTTTGAATGGCGAGTCCTCCTTTGTGGAGAATGTATGGCATGTGTTAATTGTTTTAGAACTTGAGTGATTCTATTTAAGGTTGAAGAAATCAAATTTATAAGAACTAATGTTATATTTTGGTGAATAAATGGATCCTTGACTATCATGAATATTGAATATGACTATGACGATGTGTGCAGAAGGTAAATGTTGGGTGATTCACGTGAAGAGGAGTGTATGAGTTGTTCCTAGTGGTCTTGAAGGTATTTTCATGGTCTAAGAAGTAACTCTTTGTGATATTTCCATACTTGTTGAAAGAAACTAAGTGTTGAGGATTTGTGATGTGTGTACCATTTGAGTAAGTTTAAGACTATTGAATAAGTAAATGGTGTGCATGTATAGAGGAAAGGTTGTAGGAACTATAGATCAAATATGGATGAGGTCTTTGAAAAGTAAATAATTTTAATTCTTCCCCATTATAGACACGAGGGTTTAGATACTGGATCCAACATGTAAGTATGCACAAGATTGCTAATTCAAAACTATTGTGGTCATTGTCAAGCTTCTATGGTAGAAACAGATGCAAGAGAGAGTGAAAAATTATTAGAGGTAAAGTTTGAAGTTCAGAAACAAAGAATCATCCATTTTATAACCAAATTTTACTTCTCGGGCTCCTTGTGTGTTACAATTAGGGTTTGAATTGTAAATGATGTTTGAGGGATCTATGCTCGAGTCTTAAAGTTTTAAAATTATAAAAAATACTCTACACCTTGTCCTTATTCGATAAAGAAGGAATTTTAGGGATTCATTGGTTGAATTTGGAAAATTTCTTGACATTCTTATGGGAGGTTGGCATTCATATCTAGAGGCCTAATAGGAAGGGCCGATTTACAAAGAAACTAGGGTTTATCTTTTGAGATCAATCTTGAAACTTTTCATGCAAAGTAAGAACCCCGAAATGGGTATTAAAAAAGGTGGATTTTATGTCTTGGTACTTCATGCAAAGAAAGATATGAAAGGAAAAGGATTGTCTCGGGGCTAGTAGAGGTATAATGAGCCTAGGAAAGAAAAAAGAGATAGAAGGAAAAGAATAAGGAATCAAGTTTCAAAATTTAGGGCACAACTTATTAGTGATAAAGGGCATCTAAGGAATATTTCTCATTTTTGGTACTTCTAGAACTCTCCAACCATGGACCTTGTATGATGCATGATCTTTAGGCGAAAAATTGCAAGATTAAGCTAGATATGTGGAAAATTTAAGTGTGGATCCATTTTGAATCATTTTGTTGAATAAAATAATTTTTTTGAAGTGTATGCATATGGAAAAGGAAATGGAAGCATTGAACTATGCTAAAATATCATATTTGGTCTCATTTGGTGTTAAGTACAACGGTAGTTAGAGAAGAGTGAATGGAGATTGGGAGAGTAAGCAAAAATTTATGAAAATAGATCAATTTGATGGTTGATTATACAATGGAATGAATGGTCTAATGCACGAGTATAGTGGAAATTGATCCATTTTAGTTGAAAAAGTGATCAAATATTGCTTTTAAGCCATTTTAGGCTTGTCAAGATCCTTATATGCAGAGAGTATGTGAAGTTGTTGTTTGAACCCTTCTTAATAAGTTGAATACATGGCTGATTTTTATCCTCTCTCCATCAAAGTGGCACTCCTAATAACATAATGGTTCATTGGTTGTGGGATGAATGTGTTTCCTTTCCTAGCCTTCACCTCTCCTCCTTTTTGGCTTCATAAGATAGGAAATAAACAAAACTTGTTCAATTGCCTCTAAATATATGTTTTACCTCTCCAAGTTTTATATTCCTCTTGGAAAAATGTGCTCCTTTTTGTCGCTTCATAATGTTCTAAAGCTTCTCCTTTTAGGTGTTTTATGTCTCATGTTTTCTACACTTTTTTTTGTTTTCTATAATGTCTATTGGCTCTTGTGTTTTATTTCAAGCACGTTACGACAATTCCAACAAGTGTTTGTGTAGTCACATTTGGATCAAGTATTTTCACTCCTTTTTACCGCTTATTGACCGTTAGATGTTGGTTTGGGAACCATTATAGTCATGAAATTGAATTCAATTTTTCTACAAATACGGGGGCATTCTAAGTCATTTGGCATCTAGAAATCTAAAAGGAAACATAAAAAGTTCATTATTCATGGCACTCAATTGAGAAAATACATAGCCTTCTAGTGGGAATCAACCATTCATTTAATCATTTAACTATATTAGAGTAATCATCAAACGAGGAAATTCCATACGAAGACATCACATTGATTTGCCTAACAAATGAATTACTACAAAATTATATATTTTTCCATTGATAAGATATTTATAACACATGTCCCCAAAATATCACGTTTCTTCAATTTCCAAGATAAGTACTACCTCGATAGGGAAATAATTGGTTTTCTTGTCTGCGAAGGAGATCAAATTAAAGTGTGTGAATCTAAAAAAGTCTATTAGAGCCTTAGATCAAATGAACATGGTGGTAAAAATGGATTTATCTTGTTTGGAAATTATCAAGAACATCATTTGTAAGTTTAGACATTACCAAGTTTAAAAGTTTGTAGTTTATGTAAGGTTTTCCATTTATTATGAGTTCTTGGGTTCTTGTTATTGTGGCATTTCCCAGGTCTCAAAACCCATATCTCAATTTTATATTCAAATGATTGTCATTGTATCTCGAGATATCATTAGATAATCTTAAACCTTACATGTCGCCTCTTTTTTCATTGGTTTTAAAATTTTGAATTAATTTTGTTTTGCTATATTATTTGCATTGAGATTAATTATATGTTTATGTGCAATATTTGTGTTGTAGATTAATGTAAACAAATATATTCATATCACACTTTGGTAAAAACTTGTTCTCTTACATCCATATTTGAGTTAGATATTGCTTATGCTTTGTTGGATCTAAAATGTTGAAAAATTCTAATATATTTATGCTATATCCAATAGCCCTAATTATATCGCATTTGAATCTAAACCCTATAATAATTTTTCTTGATTTTTTCAAACCTTGTGAGATTATGTACGATGCATTTTTAATTTTTTATTTAATGTCTCCTAATTTTTCTATATATGTGAATGTAATTAGAAAGAGTGTTAGGATTAATTGGGATCCTATTGAATTTTTGAAATGGTGTTGGTTGAATCTACCTTTCTTAAAATATAAAATGGAATCTTAAAAGATGGCTATTATTGTTTCACAATTTGTAATTTATATGGCACTAATATGAATTTTGTGAACTTGAAGAATAAAATGGAATCTTAAATGATGCCTATTTTTGTTCCACAAATTTCACTTTATATTTGCAATGATGTGAATGTTGTGTTTGTCAGCAATAATGTTATGAATGGGTATCAAGTTGATAATGCATATGAAATAAATTATGATAAACAAGGATTCTTAGAGGAACAATATAGAGTTGAGAACATGACACATTTTGGGATTTACATGTCATGGAAAACCACATAGTGAGATGAATGTATTAAAAGAGGTTTCAAACCACACCATATGTCAAATGGATCATAAACCACAATGTATTTCAATATGTATAATACCTAACAACGAAGGTGGTGAATTATTATGGTCCTTTATGGATAATATATTTGGAAAGACTTAAATGATTTTTTCTAACCCTAGAGATTTCTACAAAATACATGCGTGGATAATGTAAATGTGATCCAAATCGACTTTAGTGGAAAGGTTTAGTTTCATGTTATAAGGATGCGAATGTCATTATATAGACCCCATATAATTGATTGCACCATTTATTTTTAAAGTATGTTTGAATTAAGTTGGAAGCTATAAATAAAATTTCCTATATAATTTTATAACCAAATGAATTATAGTAGTAGGTTCTGATTGATTGATTTAAAAATGCATCCCAAAACGATGGTGGGAGCTTCCAACATGGTAGACATGCTTAATGAATTTGTAGACTCGATGATATTTATTCAGATTAATTGAATGTTCATAAATAGGACATGAGAAGAGGTTTCATACTTGAGAGGATATGTGAGTGATATTAAAGAAGATCCAAGAGAAGAGGAAGAAAAACAAATAATTCAAATAAACGTTAGTTAGAGGGATGTGAAAATACTCATTAGAGCTATATCAATAATTTGAAGATGAACACGAGATAAATGTTCCAAGATTTTCAATAAACTTGAATCCCAAGGACTTGATAGACCGAATCATAGAGATAAAAGGTTATTTTGAGTTTTATGAAATCAAATATCTAAGAGAGTGAAGGCGGCTTAGACTAAGATAAATTTTCATGCACATCTACATTGGATGGAAGTCCAAAATTAGAGAAATTGAAGGGTAAGTTCCTATATGTTGATTACCAATTGAATTTCCTAAATATGTTGCATAATTTAATATAAATAGATTTCAATATCAAGAATTAAACCAAGGAGTTCTATAAAATATGCATTTGATCTAGTCACAACGTTGTCATACCAAAGTAGGTAGAGAAAATGTATCCAAATACATTAATGGATTGAGGATGAATATCTAAGTTAATTTCAACATAGAAAGACTGCATACCATGGAATAATCTTATCAATTTTCACTAAAAGACAAGAAGATGTTATACAAAAGATAATAGGAGTTAAAGGAATAATTTCTAGAGGAATAATTTAACCAAACACTAGAAGATGAAATTGTTAGTATGCTTTGGAGAAGATGTCATTTATCATAGTTATATTCGAACACATAAAGGAATACCTTATTATACAAGATTAAGAGGATAGTATGGTATATGAAGGGGAAGTTATTATACAAGTGGAAGAGGATTGTATGGTAGAGGAAGGGGAAGATATTTCTCTGGTACGTGTTTCACATGTGTTTAAGATTTGTATAAAGCCTTTGAGTGTTGTTATAAGTGTGAACACACTAAAATAATTTTAGGATATTTCCTAACTTGTTCATTTTGTTCACATCTAATAAGGTTTATTTTGAGAGCTTTAAGATTTATTATTAGATTAATCTATTATAAGTGATTTGTTTTAATCACGTATATATTTAAGGATGTTTTGAGAATGTGTCTCCTCTCCTTTATATTTGGACCATTCACCAAATTTAGGTTTTCTAAACTATTTCTAAGGTGATGATAATTAATGTTTGATCATATTTAATAATATTATTCTGAATCGGGAACATGGGGGTTTCTAATTAACAGTGCATTATTTTGTTTGTTTGAATATGTTGTGTTTAACATTATAATTTTGAGTTTATTATTTTTTGATCCACTACCATTGTTCTGCACGATCCTACAAGTTTCTCTTATATGGTATAGAGCTACTAGGATTTAGCATGTGTAGACTTTCCCGTTTCTTTGTTGTTTTACATTTTGAGTTACAAAAGAAGAAAGGTTTGCATGATGATAAGAATTATTTGTGAATTGTAAAATTGTGGCTCGAGACCTTCCCGAGGTTCATTATTTTGTGGAGGTTATTCTTTGGATCCTTGCTAATCTTTCCCAAGCTCTTCCTTTTTCAACTTGACATTTGTCTTGCCTAGCTTGGGTTGATATCTGAGCTCTCTACATATCTTTGTTAGTGTTTACCCTCCTCAATCTTGGTTTTATCATCCCAATCTTCTCTTTTAGCTCAATTGATCAAACCATATGCTTCTCGGATCCCATGTTATTTGACCCTCCATTGGTCTTGGCATGATCTCATCATATCCTAGATAAACCTTGCCTCCATTAGATCGGATCGGATCATGTTTTATCGAATCTAATATGTATCGCTTGAGATCTCTTCATTGAGATTAGCTCAATATCTTCCTTAACTTGTTTCATTTTGGCCCTAGATCAACTATTCTCTACCTAAATTGATATTGTGAGTAGCTTGTGTGATTTGAATTTGGTTTTTGGTACATCTCGCCCCTCTAACTCAACGCACTATGCGATCAACCCTTGTTGGCTCTTTATCTACCCTATTCATCCTAAGATTTATCCTACTCTAGTAAGATTGGATGTAGTTAGATTGGGGCCCTTCTTGGGCCATTCTTACCAAAGGTGGCAGATATCTCATGCACAACTTGGGGGTTTGTTGATTTGGTAGTGTCGGTGTATTGTTTGATTGAGTCGAAGCAATTTTAGTGTTTTAACCAGAATTCTTATATTAGGAATCGTTGAGCTCCGTTTTTCCTAACTATCACACACGTTAGCAGTTGACATTATATATTAAATTTTTTAAAATACATCTAAAAAAGAACTACAATGCGTGGTTGTTAAGCACGACATTTATTTGCTTAAGGACACCGCTTCAAGTTTTGTTAAGTCCACGCCTAACGTGCGTGATTTTTAGGCTTCTCCGTTGAGCTCTACCATCTTTGTGAGACTTTCTCTTTTTTTCGAGCATATTTTTTTTTCTAATGCAATTCCTTCATCTCATATCACAATTCGATGCACGCAAAACTTTGGTTATTGAGGAAGTTTTAAGAGTAAAAGCTTGGTGGTTCAAGGTATGGACTCACTAGCTTGCCCAACTCTCCACACTAGCTTGTTGAGCTCTCCTCACTAGCTCACTCACAATAAATCCACTTAACACACCTATATCGCTTTTTTGTTGAGTTGAAACCCTTTAAGAGGTAATTTTCTTGTGAATTATTTTAAAGGGAAGATTTATTTGGAAATTTTTTTGAAGGAATAATTTTTTTGGGATAAATAATAATAGAGGGAAGGTGGCCCTCAAAACACCAAGAAATAAAATAAAAATAAAAGGGAATGGAGAAAACAAGAGTGCCAAAATCAACAAAAATGCGAAGAGGCTATAGGAAATCCAAAAGGATACAATAAACTCATAATTTCGTTGAAGTATTCAATGTCCAAATAACTTTTCTCAAATTGGATGTGTAATTGTAGATTGATAGTGACGAGGATATACAATTGTAATGAGTGAATACAAGATGCATCATATGATCGCGAAAAATGAAAATTCAGTCAAACTTTCCAAATTTCAAATAGAATATGAATTTTGAGAGTGTGCTAAAGTAAGTTGAGTCTAGGATTAGTAATATCATCTCACAAAATAAATTTATGGATAGAGAGAGTAACACACACTAGAGATCGGACTAAAGCCACCCACCTCCACAATTACTTAGCAATGGAACAAAACATAAAAAATGCTAAAAAGTTTAGGGGACAACGCAAACCGGGAATTTAAGATCATCCAGTCCTAAATGTTGTAATATGTGACCAATAGGAAAACCTTGATGCAAGAGAGACCACGCAAAAAAATTAACTTTGGGTTGAGAAATATGCTTCTAGAGGGCACACAAAGTGTTTTCCCCAAACATATTCAAATTCATTAGTACCCAAATGATTAATCTTAGTAAGAGGCAAATAATTAAATGTGATACATTGAGAATCCTATTTAAGGGAAAATTAGGAAAATGTATCCTGATTTGGCCAATGCCAAACATCACACCTTTATTGACTAGAGAGAAACAACGTTGGAAATATTAATGCCTCCATTTTTCCCTTGACAATGTGATATGTTCTTTGTCTTTAGAAGAAAGTTTGAATTTATCTTGGAAGGAGGGCCAATCAAGGAGAGTTCTATTGTCATGATTAAGAAAATCCCCTACATGTAAAATTCCTTTGTGAAGAAATTGAATGCTCTGAAAATTCTTATCCCACATAAGTGGCCCCTCAGGATTAGAGAGAAGTGGGGACCACCAAATGGAATGGAGAGAAAGGTGCTAAAATCACACTTCAACATGTCCCAAGTGAGAAAAAATTAATTATAACACAAACTTAAATGTTTTATTGCAACATGATAAAGCCTCTAAATTTGATAGAGGAAGGAATAAATAACCAATTCATCCAATGAGTATGACCCCAATTTTTTTCTCCCACCAGGACATGATTTTGAAAGTCTATAGTGAAAAGTAATCTTCCAAGCCTCATCCCCCTCAAACGAGCGAATAATCCACTTGGTAGCTAAAAGAAAGCCTTGTAGGTAGGGATTAGGGAAACCAAATACCTCTTACCTCATCATATACTATTTATGTATGTTAGTCCACTCTTGGAAAGTATTTCCGACTATAGTCGTTTACCCAAAATAATGTTCTGATAACTTTATCTAGATTCTTGTAGTCACTCTGAGAGGGAGCTATAAAAGAGGAATAGTAAATATGCATGTTCTGTAAAATATTAGTGAAAATATGAATCTATTAGCTAATGAAAAGAAACTATTGATCCATTTTAGCACTTTATTATTGACACTTTTCAAGAACATGATGCTAAAATTATGTTAGCATAGTATGAAAGGCAAGAGATATGCCAAAAAGTGTAAAATATGTATCAGGTTTAAGCCACTTCCATTGATACTTAAGAGCCCAAAGAGGGAGATCAACATAAGGCATGTAAATAGATTAATTTTTTTCCTATTTAACAAAGAACATGAATCCTAACAATAGGTGTCTAAACAATTAAGAGCATTATCAATGCACCTTTCACGTTCCTCCAGAAGAAGGAAAGTATCATCAGTAAATTGACTGTAAATCAATTGAATAGGATGATGCGGAAGAGAAATTCCTTTAACTAAACCAACATTATAATAATATGACCAAGGGCCTTTGCTGCTAAAATAAACATGTCCGGAAAGAGGACAACCACGCCTCAATGGACATTGCAAATCAATACCTTGAGATAACTTTCTAATATACAATTTTTTGCGTTAGCTTCTAAAAATCATTTGCACATGTCACAAAAAAATTATTACCAAGGCCTAACTTTTCCAACATATAAATTATAAAGGGCCACTCAATTCTATCACAAGCCTTAACAAAATCCAACTTGAGAAAAACTATTTTTGCTTAATGGAGTCTTACCTTAAGCTATACCTTCATTGTTTGTAACAACATTATCCAAGATATATCTTCCTAGCATAAGGCCAATTTAATTAGTAGATATAATTTTATGAAGATGAGGTTTAAGCTTAAATGCCAAAGCCTTAGTTATGATTTTATAAGGAACATTGAGTAAAGTAATCAACCTCTAGCTAGTAATCAAAGAGGGATCCCCATCTTTTGGAATAAGTTTAATATATCCTTGATTAATGATGATACCTAGAGAACCTATAATCATAGCTTCTTGATAAACCTTGTGGAGATCATAGTTACCAAATATGGTTGATTTTTACAAATTTATTGTATTTTTTCATTTTCTTCCCTTCACCGAATGAAACTTTGAAAATTTCAAGATTTGGTAGTTTAAAAATCAGAAAAAGTAAAACCCAGTCCTACGGCTGTAAATAATATTTTTTTCAAATATGTTTCCCAAAAAGCCAAAACTATGGCTAGAAATAATAGAAAATCCACCAAATCATTTGGAATTGATGTTGTTATATTTATAATAGCTCTATTGGTATTAATTATTAAAATTACTATATTTTTTATATATACAATTTACCATATTTTTTTCCGTATTTATCATATTTTTCTATGGACCATTTTTTTTTCCATATTTTGTGTCCACCGTTTAATACTCTCGTCACGAAAGTCTTACTATGGTGGAAATCATGAACATGAACTTGGCCACATTGTTTTAGAACTCACATAATAGACCATATGACCTAGGATCTTTATGGTCTACCAAACAAATCAATGCATTTTATAAATCTTAAACTAAAAATCATTCTCTATCGGACATAATTTGGATCCCCATATTAGGAGTAATATCAAGGTAAAACGAAGAACAACGTCATCCAATCTTGCACACTTAAACACCTCTCGCATGGTGATGAAAAAGGCATTCATAATGCCATCAAGATTGTTGATAATGGTCCCATCGATATTAACATGATTAATAACATGTTTCCTATTGGATCCTTTAAGAAATTAAAAAAACTTTTGTAGTGGACTGGTCTCCCGATTTTAACCAAGAGCGATGTCCTTTCAAGATGTCACCCTTAGCCTTATGATGTTCCAAGATTCTCTTATGTTTTCATAGCAGGAAAGATAATTATATGTGTATGTAGCCATAGGATATCTAACCAAATTTGGCTGAGTTCTAATACTATCAACATCTAGGCTCTCCATGTGATTGCTAAAATTACTTGTTATGTTTTTACCTAGCTTGCTAAAAAATATAATAGTTTGAGTAACCACATGTTTGCACCATAAAACCCATCCCGAATAAATTTGCGAAATGAGGGATTAAGGTTGAAATAATTTTGGCATAGTTAAGAAAATGCTTATTATGAAGAAAGGATGTATTAAAGATGAAATTATTAAAGATATCTTTTAAAATTGCAAAAATCAAAGGACTATGAGATGTGACTATGATAAAATAAGATTGTCGATGGATATTCACAAATGAAGACACATTCCTTTAATGAAATGTGACACCAACTATTATCTAAAAGCATCACTCGATCAATACGGTTTAAAATCCTTTGATCTCCTTGCCTTAAATTGCTCTAGGTAAACCAACAACGATCTTGAGGATTTTTTGATCAAAGAATTGAGATCACCGGCTCTAAAAGTTTGTTTGAATTGAAGCCAAGTGATTATTTCATCTACTATAAAGGTAACGGGAAGATCACCCACATTATCAAACTCAAAAACACAAGATTTAACCTAGGAAACCCTTTCGGGAAAAAAAACCCAACACAATAACTTCTCTCTTATTGCATTAACTTAACCATTTACAATACAATAATGTACTTCCAAGTTCTGCTTTACCCTACTACATCTCCAACTATTTGTAAGCAAAATAATAAGAAACCATCAAAGTGGTTTTACAATACAATGGGTACCAAAACCATGGGCTAATAAACACCCATAATGGTTCCCCATAATTCATGGATTATGACACCACCCATATATATGTATAGATAAAAATAACATATCTATACTCCCGGAAAAATAGGGATTCTAAAAAAATTTTTCAAAATGTACTAACCCTTGAACTCGTGGAAGAGGTGTACAATGCTACTCCTCATGGGAGGTATACTCTTTTTTTGGGTATACAAAATATACAACACATTCTAACATTCTCCCACTTGTTGTATACTTTGCAAAAGGGGGCTACACTGCCATATAGTCGCAGAACTCAGGGGCATTCAAGCCCATCAATTTTTTACACCAAGAAAATTTCTCAGCACTCACAACCTTAGTTAAAGAGTCAACATTATCCTTTGTGTCCACCTTACTTAGTAGTATCTTCTTCTCCTCCACCATTTCTCTTACAAAATGGTATTGAACATCAATGTGTTTCATTCTTGAATGATACTCAGGGTTCTTTGCTAGAAAAATTGCACTTTGACTATCACAATCGATCCTTACAACATTTTGAGTGAACCCAATAATGGATCAGATCACCAAAGCCAAACCACTTCTTTACTTGCATGAGTAGCTGCCATGTACTCAACCTCTGTGGTGGATATCACAACACTTGCTTGACATTTACTCATCCAACTTACCACTCCACCAAACAAGTTGAACACATAACCACTGGTAGACTTGCATATCCAAGTCTCCACCCCAATCTAGAATCCACAAAACCATGTAGATCTAATGTTTTACTTTCATCAAGTTTTCCCTGATAATAAATTACATAATTAGATGTCCCACGCAGGTACCTAAAGATTCTCTTTACCACAATCCAATGTTCCTTTCTAGGATTTGACATGAATCTTCTCACTACTCCCACTGCATGTGCAATATCAGGTCTAGTACAAACCATTGCATACATCAAACTACCAACTACACTAGCATATGGTACCTTGAGACATGTCCTCTATTTCTTCTTCAGTTTTAGGACATTGTTCAGAAGACAACTTTTGACCAACAGAAAAGGAATACTAACAGGTTTACTTTCATGCATTTGAAACCTTTGCAATATCACCTCAAGATACTTTCTTTGATTTAACACTAGTTTCCTATTTACACGATCTCTTTTTATTTCCATGCCCAAAATAAATTTTGCAGCACCGAGATCCTTCATATCAAAATGAGATGAGAGTTGAGATTTAACATGACTGACCAATTTCTTATTATTACCAATTAACAACATGTCATCAACATACAATACAATGATAACATAATATTCACCTTCATGTTTAAAATAAACACAAGGGTCAACTTTACTTCTTTCAAGCCCAAGTCTCAACACATACCTATCAAATTTTGGTTCCACATTCTTGGTGATTGCTTCAAGCCATATAATGAATTTTTCAGCCTACACACCAAATCTTCCTTTCCTTTGATCTTAAAGCTTTCTGTGCATCATGTAGATTTCCTCCTCAAGCTCACCATGCAAAAATGTTGTCTTAACATCCATCTACTCTATTTCCAGATCAAAAGCAACAACAATAGCTAAAATAAATCTAATAGAATGTAACTTAGCAACAAGAGAAAAATATCTCACCAAAATCGAGTCCCTCCACTTGAGAGAAACCCTTTTCCACAAGGCAAGCTTTATACTTTTCTATTTTCCCATCTACATTATACTTCTTCTTAAACACCCATTTACAACCAACCTGTTTTCTTCCAGGAGGTAATTTCACCAAGTCCCATGTATTATTCTTATATAAGGACTCCATTTCTTCCTCCATAGCCTTTTTCCAAAACTTTCTTTCATTAGATCCAAAAGCCTCCTTCACAGTCTTGGGTTCATCATCAGTAATAAATAAAACTAACAAAACAAAAGTAGAATGGAAATCAGAGGACTATACCTCTCAGGTGCCCTTCTCAACTGATCTGATCTTCTTAAGATAGGATTTTCTAGTTCAACATCTTCTGGTTCCTCATCTACTTCATCTAAATCTTCCCCTTGCAACTCTCTTTGTGGTTCATCTTCTGTAGTCGCATCAAATTCAGACACAGATTCATCTTCCTCAATTTTAACATGATCTTCCTCTGTTTTTCTTCTTGCTCTGGAATTTCCTTAAGCTCTCTAAAAATTACATTACGGCTAAAAACAACCTTCTGTGTTCTAGATTCCAAAGCTTGTATCCTTTTACACCATTAGAGTATCCAATAAATATGCACTTAGCAGATTTATTATCTAACTTGGTTCTTTTCTCTTTCAATATACATATAAGCAATACAACCAAATACACGTAAATGTCTAACAAAGGGTTTCTTACCAGTCCATGCTTCCTGTGGAGTTTTCCTTCAAGTGCAGATGTCAGGTGATCTATTAACCAAATAACACAAGTTTGCCACTGCTTCTACCTAAAATTTTCTATCCAAACCGGCACCACTGAGCATACTTCTACACTTATCCATCAATTTTTGTTCATCCTTTCTATAACTCCATTCTATTGTGGTGTATATGGAGTTGTCTTCTGCCTTTCTATTCCACACTCTTTACAAAATTTCTCAAAGGCATTAGAGCAATATTCCCGCCATTGTCACTTCTCAAAACCTTTATCTTCCTTTCTGTCTTGATTTTCCACAAGAGCCTTAAACTCTTTGAATTTATTGAAAACCTCAGACTTATTCTAATAAAATATACCCAGTCTTTCTTGAGAAATCATCTATAAACTAACATAGAACATGGCTTTTCCTAATGATGGAACTTTTACAGGTCCAAAAACATCACTATGTATCAAATGTAGAATTCCTTCTGATCTTGTAGCATTCATAGGAAACTTTACTCTAGTTTTCTTTCCAAACACACAATGCTCACAAAAATCAAAATCTAAAGGACACTCAAAAATTCCTTCAACCATACCTTTTACTTTTAAAGTACAAAGTCCTTTCTCTCCGATGTGTCCCATCCTTTGATGCCATAACATCATCTTCATTGCAGAGATGATGTAGGAGTTGGATCTGAAGCTTTCTTCTCCTCTAGAACCACAAAGCTATTGCACTCATCAGTAACAACACTTGCCTCAAGCTTAAACAATGTTCCAATATGGATGCCTCTTTCCAATACCATTGCACCCCAAACCATCTTGCAACTATCTTTACTAAATGCTACCTAACACCTGCATCATTCATCTTACTTATAGATATTAGGTTTCTGGTCAAACCTGGAATGTGCAGAACACCTGGGAGGGTTTTAATCCTTCCATCTTTAAACCTCATCTTGATTCTCCCATGACCAATGATCTTGCAGGTTGAGTTGTCTCCCAGATATACATCACCTCCATTACACTTTTCATATTCACAGAACCACTCCTTGTGTGGTGTCATATGAAAGGAGGCACCCGAGTCAATCAACCATGCACTATCACATGCATGCAAGCTAGAAGCCACCAAAAAAATCTCCCGAGTCTTCATTAGAGGGTTTTGTATCTGAAGATCCACCATCGTCAGGAACTTACCCTTTTCTACCTTCTTAGATCTACAATCTTTCTTGAAATGCCCCATTTTACCACAGTTCCAACATTTCCTCTTATCTTTTTCTATAGTCTTCGATTTACTTCTGACTTTGACTTGTCCTTGCCTCTTCTTTCTTTTCTCTTGGGTACGACCTCTTACATATAAGGCATCCTTGGATTGATAATCCTCAATGGATTTCCACCTCATTTCTTCTAATAGTAAGGCCACAACTACATCCTCAACTAATAATTTTTCATAGTACTAGTAATAGCCATAACTAGATTATCCCAAGACTCAGGTAAAGAACACAAAAGAGTAATACACTTATCCTCTTCTTCCATTTTAATATCAATATAAAAAAATCAACTGACTTACCACAATATTAAAGACATTCATATGTTCTGCAACAGAGTCTCCATCATTCATTCTCAATGAATATAGCTTCTTTTGAGAGAAACAATTTGTTCACCAGAGACTTTGTCTGATACAAAGTCCCCAACTTCTCCCATAACACCTGAGTGGATTTCTCATTTGACACATTCAAAAAATTGAATCTGATAGACACAATCTGATTGAACTCCTTGCCTTCCTATCGATCTTTTCCCAGTCCTCTACCTTCATACCCATAGGCATGACTCCAAACACAACAATCCACTGATCTCTATCCACAAGAAGATCTTCCATCTTGAGCTTCCATAACTCAAAATGTTGGCCATTAAATTTTTTTGATTTCGATCCTTGTGCTTCCCATCATTTTCTTCTACTTGAAAAATTCACCCACAGAGCTCCCACTCAAAAAATTTATCACAGGTTTTAGAAACCCTAACTCTTCACATAAAAGCTAAAACCTAGCTCTGATACCAAATGAAGAGAATCAATCCGATAAACTAATAAACAAGAAGCTATACTGAACAAAATATTCAAGATAATCAAAGAAAACAAATGAAAAAACACAAGATTTAACTTGGGAAACCCTTTTGGGAAAAAACCAACACAATAACTTCTCTCTTATTGCATTAACTTAACCATTTACAATACAATAATGTACTTCCAAGTTCTACTTTACCCTACTACATCTCCAACTATTTGTAAGCAAAAAAAGTAAGAAACCATCAAAGTGGTTTTACAATACAATGGGTACCAAAACCATGGGCTAATAAACACCCATAACAGGTTCCCCATAATTCATGGATTATGACACCACCCATATATATGTATAGATAAAAATAACATATCGACCCCTATTTAAAAGAGGTGTACAGACCCTATACAACTAAACTCGTGGAAGAGGTGTACATACTCTTCATGATTATACAATATACAAAATATACATCCTGCAAAGGCTCTAAATTTAGAACCATTCCAAGAGATCCCGCAATCTTTTCCAAATGTGGGTAAAAATCATAGAAGCCACAGGAAACTCCTACCAAACTACCAATAGATAGACTTCTCGTGGCCTTTTCAGGTTAAAATTTGTTGTTCTTTTATAAAGAACCAGATATGAACCACGGACATTCCACGTGGCTTCATGTAAAACTACGTTGGTTTCTTTTGTCGAACCATTTGGAAGAGAAAAAAACCTTTTGTTAATTTGAACAAGTTATGAATTCACAAAGGTTCCCAAAATTGCTTCATCTAGGAGACAAAATCGAAACTAGAAGAACTTTCCCAATGAAGTATTTGATGGCATACATTTTCTCAAACATATCACATGTTTCATTAAAAATATCATTTAGAAGAGTAAAAGAGTGTTTAACCCGCTCTTTTCCCCAAAGAGGAGTCTTTGCATGATCTCCTCAGTAATACCATTTTAATGTCCATGAGAGTTGAAAATTGTTCATAGCGTTCTAGAAACCATGGTGTGTGGAAATGGATGAGAGCGAGGTTTTTTTGTCATAATACCACTCACATTCTCTACAATTTATTCTTCCCTAATGCACAGCTTTAAGGTTTTCCATTAATGGCGTTCACCCACTTACATGAAAGTCTCTTTTCGAAGAAATTGGGAGAAATAAGGTTAAAACAATAATAATAATGGGAGAAACAAGGATAACCATAATAATAGGATAAATAAGGTTAAAATACTAGTAATATCACCTTTGGTGTTATTAAAGGCCAATAGGCCTATTAATTAAAAATTATTATTAAAATTTAAAAAATCAAAAACAATATTTTTATTTTTAGTATATTATTATTGTTAATAACAATTAAAATTGAAATTAAAAAAAATAAAAAATAAATTTAATAAAAATTTAAAAATTAATAAAAATTAAGAGTTAATTATTTTTATATTATTATTTTTAATTTAAAAATTAAAATTGAAAGTAAAAAATGAAAAATTAGATTTAATAATTTTTTTAAAAATAATCAAAATCAAGTTAAAATTAATAGAAAGTAAATATTAAAAATAAAAATTTGAAAACTTCAATTAATAAAAATAGAAATTAAAATCAATAAAAATTAAAAACTAAAAAAAATTTTAATATTTATATTATTAATGTAAATAACAATTAAAATTAAAATTAAAGAAAATTAAAAAATTAAATTTAATAAAGATTAAAAAAGTAGTGAAAATAATAATTAATATTAATAAATATAAAAAATTAAAATTTTAATAAAAAACAAAAAACAAAAACTAATAAATAAAAAATAAAAAAAAAACTACAATTTATAAAAATTAGAAATTAAAATCAATAACAATTATAAGAATATTTAAAATTAATAAAAATGAATAAATTAATAAGTATTAAAAATTAATTAAAATTAATAAAAAATTAACATAAAAAATGAATAAATAATAATAATTAAATTAATAATTAATAATTCAAAATAAAAAAGTAAACTATAATCAATAAAAATTATAAATTAAAAATAGTAAAAAATTACAAAATTATGTTTGTGTAGGTTATTATTTATCCTTTTATTTGTTTATTAGGATAATTCTTGCACTTGTGTTAGCTCTACACTTGGCTTTGGATTAGCTTGTTTAGGTGTACCAATTGTGTAGAGCTAGCTTACTAGTTGTGTTGAGTTAACTTCTCGGTTATGTGGAGTTATCTTACTAGTCGTGTGTGGAGTTAACTACGAGTATCGGTTAGTGGGAGTTTCTCACCACTGATTTAGGTAGTAGTTGCACTTCTCTCCTCATATATGTATATATTTCTTATTGAGTAATTCAAGTCATTGTATTGTAATGTATTGAGCATTATGGATTATGATGGATTTCCATATATGGTATTTTAAATCTTCTATTTTGACAATCTAATGTGGTGTGTTATTATCATCTGTGATCGCAGCTTGGAACAATCTTCTTATCGTTCCTTTCATGGTATTAGAACGATAGATGATGTAAACATCTATCTGTAAGTTTTTGTAAGCAAGATTTATTTGTTTTCATATATTTTAGAATTTGTTAGCACTTTGTTGTAACATCCATTTTTATACGTAAAACAGAGGGATCTGTTGGATTTAGAAGGCGATAAAACCCAAAAACAATTGTAAACTTGGTTATTGAAGAAGGTAGTTTATTTTTTAGTGTGTTTTGGTTTTGTAGAGATAGATATTGATACGTATAGATCTTCTTGGAAATATGTGCCAGGGGAAGAAATATTTGTTAGGAAGTAGAAAATCCAAAAAAATGATTTATGGGTTTTTCTAGGATTTTTTGCGTTCGGTACTGGTTTTTTTCTTCCACTTTGCAACATTCCTATTTGGCGAGAATCTAGACATCTTACAAATTTGTGTTTGGGGAAATCCTTATCGGGAAAGTAGAAAATCCAAAAACTTGTTTCTCGGGTTTTCTACATATTTTACATTTGATAATGGTTTTTTTTCCACTTCTCAGAGTTTTTGTTTGATAGGGAAAAGGAAATCTTCAATATCCGTGCCATGAGGAAAGTAGTGCCGGGGAAGTAGAAAATCTAGAAAAACATTTTTTGGGTTTTTCTGGGTATTTTGTATTTAGTAATGGGTTTTTTTCTTTCGCTTCTCAGAATTTCCGTTTGATGGGGAAGAGGAAATCTTTGATATTTGTGCCATGGGGAAATCGGTCTGGGAGACAAAAAGTCGAGAGAAATGCTTTGTGGGTTTTTCTTAGTTTTTTGCATTTGGGTTTTTTTCTTTGGCTTTGCAAAGTTCTTGTGTGCCGAGGATTTGAGGATTCTATGCTACTTTTAGAGATCTTAGAAATTCATGCCAGAGATGAAGAAAATATAGAAAAACCATTTATGGGTTTTTCACGTTTAACTGGGTTTCTTTTCTCTTATTCCGTTTTGTAGAGAATTGGAAAGTTTTTTCCAAGAAATAAATTGAAGACTGCAGAGGAATTTTATTTATTTTTTAAATAAATATTAAAGTACAAACTTGAGAAATTTGTATCTTTTGATCGGTAACTCGATTTGAGTGCCGTTTTTTCAAAAGTGCTTGTTTTTTTAGTGCTTATTCCTACTAGAACTCGTTTTATTTTGAGAAATAAACAAAAATTAAAATGTCATGTTTGTAACATGCACTCAATTATAAAGTGCCACCATTTATATATCTCTTATTTGTTGAGATATTTTAGATTTGTATTTTCAACACTTTTAGGTATGTTGTGCAGGTCTTTATTTTTGAGGATTTATTCTAGTGAATCCGGTGTTAGTTTGTCAGTGTTCAAGTAGTTGTTTTGACAACTCATACAGATTTATGGTGTCACTCTACCCATTCAACAGTATGAGAGGGTGGGGTGATGATATTGCTTCTTTGGGTTTCGAGTCCTTGCCTTGTTACCTTGACTTTTCTTGGATCGTGGCACTCCATTTTTTGGATCTCGTGTCTTTACCTTGTTGTCTTGGTTATTGTTCTTGGATCATGACACACCTATTTATAGTAGTTGATCTTGCTTCTTCAAGTTTTGTGTCCTTGCCTTGTTACCTTGGTTTTCTTGGATCGTGGCACTCTAATTTATTTAGATCTCGTATCCTTGTCTTGTTGTCTTGGTTGTTCTTGGATCGTGACACACCTATTTGTAGTAGTTGATAAAATTATATTTGGTGATTTTTTGCACTTTCGACATCACTATATTGAAGTCTCCTTGCTTGGAGCTATTACAGTGAAGCCCAGGTTTGATTATTTTTAAGTATTTTGATCGAGTAGTGGATTTGGACCATAGTGCACACCAAAATTCTTCAACATTATATGAGTTTTTGGAGCCGAGCTTCTTGGAATATCTTGCAGCGAGATTTTACTCTCTTTACTTTGTTATTACTAGTTTTGAGTACCTTACGGTGTCCATTTTTCCGTTATTGTACGTGGGTACCTCATCAAGCCTTGTTACCGGGACCCAAATTTTTGTCCACCCACCTAAGTTATGCTTACTTAGGTGTTAGTGTAGGTTATTATTTATCCTTTTATTTATTTATTAGGATAATTCTTGCACTTGTGTTAGCCCTACACTTATTGTGTTAACTTGCTTAGGTGTACTAGTTGTGTGGAGTTAGCTTACTAGTTGTGTTGAGTTAGCTTTTTAGTTATGCGGAGTTATCTTACTAGTCTCGTGGAGTTAACTAAACCATCAATATCCGATTAGTGGGAGTTCCTCACCATTTAGATTTAGGTAGTAGTTGCACTTAACCTCCTAATCATCCTTATAGTAATTCAAATCATTATGTTGTAATGTATTGAGCATTATGGATTATGATGGATTTCCATATATGGTATTTTAGCTCTTCTATTTTGCAAATTTAATGTGGTGTGTTATTATCATCTGTGATCGTGACTTGGAACAATCTTCTTATCATTCCTTTAAAATTACAAAAAAACTTTAAATTAATTAAAAAATTAAAAAATTAAATTAATGAAAAATTAAAAGTAATTAAAACTTAAAATTAATAAAAAAGTCAAAAAATCAATATAAAAATTAATATTAATTAAAATTAATAAGAATTAAAACAATTAATAAAAACTAAAATATAAATTAATCAACATTAAAAAATCAATTAATATTTTAAAAAATAATGAAAAATTAAAATTAATAAACATTAAAAAGTAAATCAATAAAAAGGAAAAATTTAAAATAGCAAAATTAAGAATTATTTAAAATTAAAATTAAAAAAAAATAAATAAAAATTAAAATAGCAAAATTTATAAAAATTAATTAATAATTAAAAAAGTAATTAATAATTAATTAAAATTAATAATTAATAAATGTTTTAAAATTAAAAAAAGTAAAAATTAATAAAAATTAAATTAATTAATAATTAATAATAATAAATGTTTTAAATTAATACAAATAATAAAAAATTAATAATGAATTAAAAATAATAAAAAATTAAAAAATAATAAAAACTTATTAAAAATGAAAAAATTAAAAATTAAAAAGTAGTAAAATAAAAAATAAGAATTCTTTAAAATTAAAAATTCATAAAAATTAATAAAAATATTAAAAATTAAATACATAAAAACCATAATAAAAATTACAACCTAAGAATTAATAATAAATAAATAAATATAATAATAATAGTAATTGAGTTATCATCGTTGTCATCATTATCAACATTGTCATTGTTGAATCGTTATGGTGATGGTGATGGTTACACTCATCATCATCATTGCTATCATCATCATCATCAATGTTTCATCATCATCATTTTCACTCGTTATCGCTCGTCATTATCTTCATAATCTTGTTCATCATCGTTGTGGTCCTCATCCTCATCATCATTTGCATCATCAACATTATCATCATCATTGTCATCGTCATTCTCATAATATTATTTTGCATAATATCTATAATAAACTCTTATATTTCATGCATAAAATTTAATCTATAAAATTGATAATTTTTAGTAAAACTAAAATGTGAATTACAATATAGAAATAAATTTAAAGGTGCAAATATGAAATTCATTATGATAAAATTAATATTTTAAAATTGTTATTGTTCTTGTTACTTTTAATATTCATCATCATCATCATTGTCTTCATCGTCCTGTTCATCATCGTTATGGTCCTCATCACCATCGACGTGGTCATCATGTTCATCATTGTTATGGTCCTCCTCCTCATCATCATTTCCATCATCAACATTATCATTGCTTTAGTTGTCATAATGTTATTTTGAATAATATATATAATAAACTCTTATATTTCATGCATAACATTTTATCTATCAAATTTATAATTTATAGTAAAAACTAAAATGTGAATTACAATATAGAAATAAATTTAAAGGTTCAAATATGAAATTCACTTTGATAATTTAATGTTTTAAAATTATTATTGTTATTGTTAGTTTTAATATTCATCATCGTCATCATTATCCCCATCTTCATCGTCATCACCATCTCTATTTTCATTGTCATCATCATTAACATCATTGTCGTCATCATTAATAATAATCTTCAATAATCATGATAATCATTTTTATCATCATTATCCTCAACTTTATTATCGCCACCAACATCAAAACCACCACCACCACCACCACCATCTAGTACTATAAATGGTTTTGATCTATCCTCATCATCATCGTGACCATCATCGTCATCTCTATTGTTATCGTCATCATCATTAACATCATTGTCATCATTGTTAATAATCATGATCATCATTTTTATCTTTGTCATCATCATTATCACCACCATCACCTCTACTACCATCTTTGTCATCATTGTCATCATCATCATCATCATCATCCACTCACCATAAGTGCGACCACCACCACCACAATGCCATCTTCATTGTCATTGTCATCATTTTCATGGTCATTTTAGTTTTGGTTGTGATCATCATCTTCATCATCATCATTGTTATCATTGTCAACATCATCTTCATTATACAAATCATCACCCTCGTCGTCATCGTAATCATCATCTTCGTTGTCATTATCCTCATCGTCATCGTTATCATCATAACCATCTCTATTTTTGTCATCATCATCATTAATATCATTTTTGTCATCATCAATAATCATCGTCAATAATCATGATCATCATTTTTATCATCATTATCCTCATATTTATTATCGCCACCATCATCAAAACCACCACCACCACAACCACCACCACCAACACTATCAATGGTTGTGCTCTATCCTCACCTTCATCATCATCGTGAGCATCATCATCATCTCTATCATTCATCATCATCATCATCGATAATCACGTCATCATTATTATCACCACCATCATCAAAACCACCACTAGATTCACCTCCTTAGCAATGTCTTCATCACTTTTAGAGTTATGTTCACCATTAATGTTTCACCACTCCATGATGTCACATAAGTATTCATGTCTGATAAGCAAATTCAACCTTAACAATAGTAAACTAAATGTTTAATCCAAATTCATATCTTAAATAGAGATCACCAATGTAACTTTGTAAACACAACACTAAGAGCGTTTAAATAATTGTGTCATCATTTCTGTTTACTTTATTGTCATATGTAGGTGGCGAGGTTTGTGTCAAGTGTTTTCCAATGAGAGTTTATGTTCATTCTTTATGGTTTACGATATAGTGTGCATGGTTTTTCTCCTAGGGTTTTCATCATCATCATCATCATCATCATATCATCATCATTGTCATTGTTTTCATTTTTCTCATCACAATCATCTTCCTCCAGTCGTCATCATCATCTTCCTTGTTTTCATCTTCATCATCCTCATTGCCTATGATCTTCATCATCATCTTTGTCACATGTCATCATCATCATTATCGACACCATTACTAACTCCATCATGATTATCTTTGTTGTCAATATTTTTATTAATAATATTAACCTTATTAAGTTAATATTAATAATATTATTAGAATTTATAAGAAATTTAAAGTATTATTATTAATATCAATATTATTAATATATATTTATCAACAATAATATGTCATATTATCATCATCAATGTCATTTTTATCATCATGGTCTTTCCATTTTCATCATCATTATCATCCACATTTTCCTCATCATCATGATGTCATCATTAATGATGTCATCATTATCAACATCATCATTTGCATTGTTTTCTTGTTCGTCATCATCATCATTGTCATCGATGTCATCATCATCAACCCCATCATCATCATTTTCATTGTTTTCATCGTCATCATTATCATCATTGTTTCATTTTTGTCATCATCATCGTTGTTTTCATCATTATCAATTGTCATCATGAATCGGATCATGTTTTTTATTGAGTATTCAAAGAATTTGGTTTATAATGTGCTTTAAGTGTCATCATTACCCACACTGATCCACTATTATTTAAGGTTAGTGTTTATGGTTCAAAGTTAAGTATGTACTATTAACATTTATGAAATGTGTTTAGGGTCACGCACTTAGGATTCATGGTCCATGATTTAATGTTCAAAATATCCTATGTCTGATTAAGTTGTAGAACTATTTTTATTGCGTATTCATCATGTTATTAAGGTTTATTTTTATTATTTATGGTTTACGATATGGGGTACACAATTTTTGTGATCACCATCATCATCATTGTCATCATTGTCATCATCGACATAAATCGACATTGTCATTGTCATAATCTTCATCATATTCATCATTGTCATCGTCATCATCATCATTATCGGCACCATCACCAACTCCATCATGATCATCATCGTTGTCACCATTTTTATTAATAATATTAACCTTATTAAGTTAATATTAATTATTTTATTAAAATTTATAAGAAATAAAAATTATTATTGTTAATATCAATATTATTAATAGATATTTAGTAATAATAATATGTCATATTGTCATCATCAATTTCATTGTTATCATCATGATATTTCCATTTACATCATCATTGTCGGAATCGATGATGTCATCATTGTCACCATCATCATTACCATGGTTTTTGTCATCATTTTCATCATCATACCTATCGTCATCATTTTCATTGTTGTCCTATCATCATCATTCTCATCATTGTTTCATTTTTTTCATCATCATCATCATCGATGTTTTCATCATTGTCAATCATCATCGTCATCGTCAATCAAATTAGGTTTTTATTGAGTATTTAGGGAATTTGGTTTGTAATGTGCCTTAAGTGTTATTGTTACCCACACTGATCCACTATTATTTAAGGTTAGTGTTTATGGTTCAAAGTCAAGTATGTATTATTAACATTTACAAAATGTGTTTAGGTCACACACTTGGGATTCATGGTCCATGATTTGATGTTTAGAATATCCTATGATTGATTAAGTTGTTGAACTATTTTTTATGGCATATTCATCATGTTATCAAGGTTTATTTTTATTATTTATGGTTTACGATAATGAGGTACATAATTTTTGTGATCACCATCATCATCATTGTCATATTCATCAAAATCGATTTACAACATTTTCATTTCATCATCATCTCATCATATTCATCATTGTTTTTATCATCTTGATGCCATTATTATTATCATTTTTGTGGTAATCATGGTTATGGTCATTTTTTTATCATCATTATCATTTTCATCATCATCATTTTCATCATCATTCTCATCATTATTGTCTAGATTAGACACTTATTTATGCAATTAGGTTTGTATTTTTCATTTTTTATTTGATTAGATCTACTTGCAATGTGTTATTATTTTAGTGTATTTTCTAATGTAAAACCACTTTCCACATTGACAATGCTCTACCACCTTCTTGAACTCTCTAAAATTGTTGTTAATGTGTTGTATAATCCCTATGAATGTTTTATATGCTTATTCATGTCAAATCAACTAGAATATTTGTATATATAAATTAAATTAACTAAAACTAAGATCAATTAATGTCAAAATCAAATAGCAAAAAGGTGAAAAAGCCATAATAAAGAAGAGGAACACACTTCAACAATCCGGAGCCACGTAATAGTACATGAAACATCAATAATACTCTAAATAGACCTAAGAATGTCTTTCACTTAGCATTAGCTACATATTCATTTGCCCAATGTTTTTGTTATCGATCATATTGTTTATGATCATCACATTCATTATCATCATCGTGATCCCTGTTATCATCATTTTCATCATCGACATCATCATCATTGTTGTCGATGTTTTCATCACCATTGTCATCATCCCCGCCATTGTTTTAAATCATCGTCATAATTGTCAATTGGTCAAGGTTTCTTTTTTGATTATTTGGGATATTTAGCTTATAATACAACGTAAGTATCATCGTTACTCACACTTATCCATTAATGTTTAAGTTTATGAATGCACAATGATGAACATTATTAAATAGTAAAAATTAAATGCTTTTATCTATAACAGACTTCACAACCTTGTGAATTTTAGTTTTGGACCCTTAAACAAACAAAGAAAACCATAGTAAACATCCCATTCGCCTTGCAAATTAGTGCCTAAATTTTACAAATGCATCTCATATACAAAAATATCAATTAAAATTAATTTCAGCATGCCTTTAAATCCTCGATGGATCATTAGTAAATCATGAAGCACCAATTAAAAAACATATAAATAAAATTTGAAAAATAAATATAATAAAAAGATTCAACGAACATAGAATATGCCTAATTCCACTATGTAAATATTATTAAATATTCAACGAGATAATCATTACACTTACTATTTGTCATATTATTGTTTAAATATAACTACACATTTACAAATATAGGTAAATTGATAACAAAGATCTTTATGATTGCAAAAAATCAACATAATGTCATTTCACCAAGCTTATTTTAAAAATTAAAATACTAAATTTTTCATCAAAACAAGTGAAACTCCCATATATTCATTTTGAATCCCCAAATTTCCCTAACCCCCTTATTTTTTTTCCCTATTCGGACAATCCTTTTTAGCTCTCGGATTTAGAACTTCAATTCCATTCTTCATAAGTTTACTTCCGGTTCACATCTGATTGCATCTTCCACAAGTTCATAGATCGGACCAAATCCCCTAGAATATGTTTTTTTGTCTTAAACATGGAAAGGAAAATAGTCATTATATCAAGGAATTTAAAATTTATATAGAGATCTTCCTTTATTTTTTCACAACCCAAATTCGGTCTTATATGATGAAGAACATGGACGATAAATTATTTTCTACAAAATTCTTCCTTGCATTAAATGTATTTGATGCATACCATCCATGTAGGAGTCTCGCGAGGAATGTGAATGTTTGATTGACTCTGCGTCTTCATTCTTCCAACAGAAAATTCAGCAACCCAAAAATTGATTTATAAGGAGAGTGTCAATAAATTGAGCACTTGCAAAAAAATGTAAGTGGATTCTTATCCAATTTTAAGGAAAAAAAATACAAGGATATCATGTCTAGGTGACATACTCGGTATTTATCGACTTCAAACCATCCTCAAAATTTAATAATTTTTTTGAGGCTTTGAACCCAATAAATACTAGTAACAAAAAACAAAACGAAAAATTGTTTAGAAATTCAACCAAACGTTATGTTTATATAAATATTTAATATCTTTTTCAAATATTGATGATTGATTTATATATAAATAATAAAAATCAATCACCAATATTTGTATTTCTTTGAGGTATTTTCTATAGAGAAAGTATGCTTATTAGATGTTGAAAGCACCCTAAACTCTACAAAGTAAATAAAATGACTAACTATGGAGGCTAACACCATTGCCACCTATAGCCAAGGCTCTAAGTCTAGGAATGTAACACTAAAGATAAAATCTTAATGGAATGTTAACTAACATGAATATAATTTAAAATTTAGCTAACCATGCCTTCTAATATATTGAATTGCTAAACTAACAAAGACCTAAATAGATCTAAGAGGGCAATCAAATGGGTATGGTTTCTACTCCAAACAAGGTAAAATGGTCTTTCTAAATGACTACAAGGTCATTTTAGATACCCATATAATAACCCCATTAAATACTTTAGGCAAGGATTGAACTTAACTATAAATCACATTTCTTATATGAGATGCAAATCAAAACATGGTGTAAAGTTTAAAGGTAGATACTTAGTCATTTTTATAGTTTTTTCTTTGAGGAAAACTAACATCTTGGTGCATGTGGGACTAAAAGTATAATCATGATTAAGGCTTTGCTAATCATAATTAGTGAATTAACAAGTGATTAAGATGTCAGGAGCCTTAATCAGCCACTTAGGGTCAATTAGGAGGCTATGATAAGCTTTTGAAGCTTGTTGAGATGTTATGGAGCAAAATGGGGTGATTTTGAGTGGTTGGAAGAGAGGTTTGAGCTAATAATAGGTATATTGACCACAACAAGGGCAAAATAGGATTAATTAGCTAATAGTTGCTAATTTTCTATTTGGAAGAGGATTTTGACTACAATTTTTATAAAGTGGCATTCGAATGTGAAAGAGGTTAGGAAATAAAAAAGTTCTGATAGTTAGCCATAATGGTAAGAAACATTAGGTAATTAGTGAAAATCACTAATTATAGCAGAATTAGTAAGAATGAGAGTGATTCGCGTGCATTTGGCAATAAGATTGCAAAAGCAGAATTTAAGTGTTTACATTTTCCCTTGTTTGAGGTGAACTATAATGTTGGACCCATATTTAATTAAAGGGTGGCTAGCCCACTTAACCATTATGTTCCAACACCGCCCTTAATGTTAAGTTGGATAACATATGCCAATAGATTACCTTATTGTGGTACACTAAAATATTTACAATCCTTAAAACATAAAGGTTTTAGGCTAACATATAGGTTAAAGGAATTATAACACCTTCATCATACTCAAGTTACCTTTTGGTAAAAAGGATTTGGAATCCAAAATATCATCCCATGATCAATGGTTAAGTATGATTTGTGAGTTTTACATGTTCTCATAAAAGGTTACTTGAAACCAAGTATATAGAATCCTTTTATAACCAAGTTCCTCCTTAACAATATGCTTACACTGGATGTTTACTAGTAAACTCAATAACACTAAAGAGTTTACTAAAGACCACATTTAAGGTATTTCTAAACTTCTAAAAAAAATCTGAGGAGGTATAAACATGCTCGAATGTCTTTATTACAATACATTTTTCATTTTACAAATACCAAGTTCCATTAGGAGGTGACATTGTACTACACACTCCCTCTCAATGACAACTATGAAAATCCAAGTTTTTCACAAAAGTGACAAAACTTTGTAGCACTCAGGGCTTTGTGAAGATGTTAAGTAACTTGCTCTTCAATCGACATGAACTTGAGATATATCTCACCACGTAGCAACTTCTCATGGATGAAGTGTATATGTATCTCAATGTGCTTCATCCTTTGATGTTGTACTATATTATGTGTAAGAGATATGGTGCTCTAGTTGTCACAGAACAAAGGAATACTACCTTAATCCTTCATATTTATCTCGATGAACAACCTCTTTAGCCACATGAATTTTAATAGCTTCCATTGTACTTTTATACTTAGGTTTAATTAAAGAGATAAAAACAATTGGCTACTTTTATTGCACTAAGTAATGACTCCTGAACCAAATTTAAACACATAACCATATGTAGATTTTCTATCTAATACATCACCAACATGATTAGAATAAAAAAATCCATATAAGTTATCATTTTCATCCTTAGCATAATGTATCCCATAATTGATTATACCTTTAATATATCCAAGAATCCTATTTGCAATACTCCAATGATCTCTATAAGGTTCCCATAAACCTAGAAGAAATTCGTACTACATAGGAAATATCTGGTCTAGTTATAGTTAGATAAATCAAAGTACCAAATAATTTCCTATATAAAGTAGAATCAACTTTTTCTCATGCAAGTTTATGATCAAGTTTTATTCCAACTTCCATATGTATAGATATTGGTTTACAATAAATCATATTAAAAATTTTCAGTACATTGGTTGCATATTGTGCTTGAGAAACAACAATATAATGATTATCTTGAAATACATCCATGCCAAGATAATGATGTAAGACACCTAAATAAGTCATTTCAAAGTATTGTTTCAATTTTTTTAATCCTATAAATTTAAGCAAGACTATCACCGAGTCATAAGCAGATCATTTACATATAGACATATAATGATAATGTGAGAACCTTCTTGCTTGATAAATATATCATTTTAAAAATAACGATTAACAAAACCTAATTCTTTAAAGAAAAATTAATTTTCACATACCAAGCTCTAGGATCTTGCTTTAAACCATAAAAAGATTTTTTCAACTTACAAACATAATTTTCTTTACCAGTTTCTTCAAAACCTTTAGGTTGAGACATGTAAAGTTCTTATTTTAAATCACCATTCAAAAAAGCATTTTTCACATCCATTTGGTGGATTTCCCACCCAAACTGAGCAAAAATAGCAAACAAGGTCCTAACAGTGCTCATTTTAGCTACAGGGGCAAAGGTCTCAACATAATCTATCCCAAGTTTCGAGTGAAACCTCTAGCAACAAGTATAGCTTTATATTTGTCAATACTACTATCAACATTATATTTTACTTTGTATAACCATCTATAACCTATAACGTTTCTTTTCTCAGGAGGTGGAGCCAACTCCACGAGGTTTGATTTTGAATTAGGCATTATATTCACTTGCAATGCATTGATCTAATTCTTATCCTGAGAAGCTTCTTCAAAAATTTGGCTCAGGTTCATGCAAGGTCATTAATGAATGGTACGTATGATGGCTTCGGTAAATTTTCTAAGGTCAACAAGATTAGAACTTTCTAACACAGTTTGAGCCCATTTTGGTTTCTTAGCTAGGGAGACAAGAGATTCAGAAACATCCATAACATTAACACAAGAAACATCATCATGATATTTTACCATATTTTCATTATCAGAACCAGAACCATCATTAGAAATATTGACATGATTAAGAATATCATTACTATTTGAAGATGAACAGAAACATTTTCTAAAACAATAACATTGTGATTTTTAGTTACTTCCCTTTTACTAGGTCGTAAATCTTCAAAACTGCATTGTGTTAATACCATATCCAATGAAAATACAAGAAAAAGAAGTCATATCAAGTTTCTTTCTTTTCTTTTTAGGGATATATAAGGAGGCAGGACTACCAAAGACTTTTAAATGTGATACATCAAGTTTTTGATTTGACCATTTCTCTAAGGGGTTTGAAAGGTGAATATATTTGGTAGGGACTCTATTTAGAATGTAGACTATTGTGTTCATTGCTTCTACCCACAGAAATTTGGGAAGACCGGCAAAATGAAGCATAGTGCGAGCCATATCTAGAATAGTCCTATTTTTCTATTCTGCAACACCATTAGACTAGGGAGAATGGGGAGAAGTTAATTATTTTTTAATACACAATCAATACATTTTTTCAAATAACATTTCAGATTTATTTTAAAGAAAATATGTCCAAATTATCTTGGTTTATTTTAAAGAAAATATGTCCAAATCATCTGGTGAAATCATCAATAAATGTCACACATAAAGAACCATTTAACGAAGCTACTTCAAGAGGTCCTATAACATCATTATGAATGAGTTCTAGTGGTGAAAAGGAACTCTTCTCAGTATATAAGTGAAGGGTTTGACACTTTATTTCAAGCGTAAACACCCTTCATAAACATCATGAGATGAAGATAAAACATGCAAACCTTTAACTAGATTATATCTAGACATTTCATACAAGATTTCGATAATTGACATGTCCTAAACTTTCATGCCATATTTTTGAATTATTCAAAATTTGAGATACAAAACAAGATGTAGAAGAAAAATCATCAAAAATATACAGACCATTTATTTGAATTCCTTCAACAATTATATTATCATTACTATCTTTGATGTACCAAGTATCCTTCAAAATTTGAATAGACAAACCATCATGAGTTAGTTGTGAACATGACAAAAGATTATTTTTAAGCTTAGGAACAAATAAAACATTATTCAAAATACCATTTGCAAATTTTACTTTTCCTTTCTCTATTGCTTCTAAAGATGAGTTATCACCAAGATACACACGTTCATTGATTTTTGTAACATCAAATAAAGAATTGGAAATACTAGTCATATGATTTGAAGCACTTGAATCTAGAATCCATTCAAAATTAGAGGAAGAGTATAAAGCAACATATAATGCAATAGTTTTAGGAGCATCATTAGAACTACCTTTTTCCTTAAATTATATTTAGATGAGACAATATGTTTATGATTTTTATGGATAGGTTTCTTAGATTTAAACTATTCCTTTTTATGCCAAAATTTTCCACATTTGTGACATTTACCATTAAATCTTACACACAAATGTTCAGAAGTAAAAATTTTCTTATCAACAAATGAAGATTTAGATCTAAACTTATGATCAGAGAAGGGCTTGTGTGGTTTGAACTTTGAATTCTAAGCAAGAAGTGCCTGAGAGGCATTCTCCTTAGAGTCGAAGTTCATCATCACTTTCTCTTCTTGTATTAGAAGAGAACTCAAAGTATTTAAATTAGGTAATTCATCCTCATTCTGATATTTAGAGTTTATAGATAGAAATAAAATTCCTAAATCTTTCATGTATATTAAACTGAAAAATAAAGTAGATTATTTTTCACCAATTAAGTCACAATTACATCCATCTAATTGTGCTTTGATATTTTTAATTTTGGCTAAGAAATTAACTACTTTTTCATCTCCTTTCATAGGAGTTATAAGTAATTCTAAAATAAGTTTAATAATCTTAGATAAGTGCGTACCTTCATGCATGGATTCTAATTGTATCCATACCTCTTTAGGATGTTTGATATTACCAATGTGTAGAAGATATTCATCGTTCACATTACGTAGGATCATGGAAAGGGCCTCCTGCGTATGTTGTGAGAATGCATTCATATTTTTGCATTAGCTTTACGATCGGTGGGTGCAAGCTAATTCTTGAAACAATTGTCTAGAGTTTCCATGCCATAAGTTTTGAATTTGACCCTGATCTTCCAAATATTGTAATTTTCTCCATTTAGGATCTGGGATTTATCGAGGCAAAAGAAATTGGATGCCATTGTCTTTCAAATTTCTTGAAACACATACCCCATTATGATATAATGCACCACTGAGTTAGAAACATATTAATCGAAAAAATGACAATACCCATATTTTATGATAAAAACTTGTATTATTTCATTAAAAAATCAAGTATTATATATTATATAAAAATAAATAACTATTTTTAAAAAATTGATCATAAAAATATTAATAGAACCAGATCTAAATTTATAGATCTAAAGAAACTATTTGACCATAACTAATTATGTCATTAAAATGTATACTAATTAACTTTCCATAATCAAATAATAACCCACATTATAAAGGGCTCTGACATTATACCCTAGACCTATCATAAAAAATTTCGACCATATAGAAGTGAAGATGAAACCCTAAGAATGCACAACTTCAAATTTCTGAAAAGTGTTAATGAAGATAAAGATCTGCCAACTTAAATTTGACGTCTAAATGACCGTCATTTTGCCTTATTTTTGGTCTATCGTGACGGTTATTTGACCATCAATTTTAACACAATGAAAATTTCCTAGATATGGCTAACTTAAATTTGACATCTAAATGACCTATCATTCTACCTTATTTTTGGTCTCTTGTGATGATCATTTGACCATCAATTTTAACTAATGAAAATTACTTGTGTATTTCTAGAATATGAAATTTCATAATTTCTTCTTTTGTACAATTTTAGACAGATTTTGTTTATAAATTATAATAAGATATAAAAAATATATATATATATAGAATAGTTTATATAATATAAACTATAATGATCTTTATTCTATAGTAAATTTTTATTTAAAGAATATAGTTATAAAAACTATAAACTTATATTTTTTAAATCAAGCCCTATTAGAGGGGGTCCAAAGGACACGGGCATATTATTTTGAAAAAAATAAGGTAAAAATAGTAAGATAATTTTTACCATGTGCAAGGAGATTTCGAATCACATGAGAGTACAAATTAACCTGGAGATTTACAGAGGGGACAAGTAATTTCACTCGACCAATGAAATAATTTGAAATCCCTATTTTCATGAAACTTGTCTCCTCCCTTCATTTACTCTTGAATTTTACCTTTGAAAACATTTACCTTACACACATTTAAAACTATAGAGAAATAGAAATATTTCATATATTAATTTACCCTTACCTGTATGTGATTTTTCACATGCATGTAAACCCCTTTCACCTGTGCACACTCACATTAATTCCTCACAAAACATTAAAAAAAAATTAGATTGCAAAAAAATTGGGAGAGAAGGGGGCCGATGATTTTAAATACCCTTCGGGTTGGTTGAAAAAACCCATACAAAATTAAATAAATTAAATACAACAACATTTGATCTAATCTATTTAATTTACCTCACTCTATTACCATGATAGAATTTGAGGATTCTATTAACTATGGATTTAATCAATTAAATTATACAACATTAATAAACTATGCAATATTAAATCAATAAACATCACACTATATTGCATAACAAATAAAGAAATACTTACAGAAAGTAAATAACAAATGACATATGATTTATAGTGGAAAACCCAAAGGTAAAAAACCACTGTGAAAAGTAACCTTTATTGTAGAGAACCCTTTTACATCCAGTAAATTACCTCCTCCTTTAGAAACCCTAATCACAAGGGTAAAAACACCTTTGATATATATTTTCCAATATATCAAATGAGGACCCAAAGTCCTTTTTATATGAGGTGATCGGGTATGTCTCCGACCCACCTTTTCAACCTAAATGGTTGACACATATACCAAGGTTTAAAATATTTAATAATAGAAATATAACTATTTCTTATTATTAAATATTTAACCTAAAGTATATCCATAGGTTTGAATATTTAATAATAGAAATATAAATATTTCTTATTATTAAATATTTAACCTATAGTATAATGTTGGACCCATATTTAATTAAGGGGTGGTCAACCCACTTAACCATTATGTTCTAATAGAGCCTACCATCGCCCTCATTGATTCTCCATCTCTCCATAACCACTAAACACTCCCTCTTGAGATGGTTGATCCATTACCATGGGGTCGAACACTTATCCATTGGCTTTGATTTTTTAACTTCACGAATAACCTAGAGGATCGAGAAATAAATTTCCTAAGTTCTACTGAGATGGAAAGTAACATCCAATTGAGAATATTAAAGCTTTATCACAACCAATGTTGTTCTCGGAGTAAGAAATAGAGTTTTTGCGAATTTTTTATTTGTAGAGTCATTACAAAATGCTTCGTAGAATGGTTCTGCTATATTCCACCTCACTTAATCATTGATTGGGTTAATATGAAATATATGTTTGAAGAATGGTTAAGTCGATGAAATGCTCATACCCTTCTTTCTCAATAGGCTCAAATTATGAAGGAACCAAATGAACCCATGAGAAAATTTGTGGCCAAATTCAACAAGTTGATTAATAATATTCCAACTTCTTTCTCTATGATAAAGAGCTTCAAAATATTCATTGTCAAAATTTAGATTCATATTTAAGTAGAAATCAACAAAATACATTGGATAATGCTCAAGAAATTGAGGAATATCATTTATCATGTTAGGAAAGATCAAATTTCAAAAAGTAAAATCCAAAGATTAAGATGAATATTCATTTACATAGAAGTTTTGATGATCTAAATACATCGAAGAAGAAAATATGGCTTAACATACCCTAAATGATTACCTTATCAAATGATTAGAATTAGATTATTAGGGCACCTAAATGATTACCTTAGTGGATTCACCTATTAATGTGGCGTGGGAACCTGATGTCGAATCACGGCAAGACTTCTGGACTCCGTGCGATCGTTTGAACTCCCGGAAACATGGAGCTTTTCCCAAGTGTGGATGAAGGCGGCTCTATTCCTCTGTTCGGATGCACCAATAAAATGCGAGGTTTACCCCAAAAACCTAATCTAACTACGAGGAGACGGGGAGAGAGAAATGCATGAAAAATAAACCTAAGCTAAGGAGGTGATGCAGGAATGAAGAACATATGTTTTGCCAATTAAACACGAGACCACGAAATGTAATGCAATATCATGCACGAGATAAACATATTCACGGTGAAAGATCGGGAGGATGCGAAATGAAACACATAGAGGTTGAGAAACATCCACAGTCATGCATTTATTTGCTCAGAAGGTTGTCTGATACAATGCAAAAAAAATGCCCGGAGGCAAAAGGTGCATTACGGTTTGAAATGGGAGGTTTGAGCTCCACAACTCCACTGCCAAAGAGAAGAAGGGAGGAGGCACAAAACAAAAATGTTCGACCTTTAAAAACAGCCCCTCCTTACATTTTATATGGAGAAAAAAGAGGGAGAAGAGAGGAATTGAAATTTCTTCCAACCACCTCCAAGCATCCACTTAATTCGTCTCATTATGGCGGGTGAGATACTTGAATCGGGTTTGGAAGAAGCCCCTCGGCATGTGTTCGATGCTTGCGTTGTCTCGAAACCCGCTTCCCACGTGATTCGAGCTTTCTTTTGTGTCGGGCGGAAGATGAACCGCGTCATCGCATCGGGTCGGAGGGGTGCTCGACATGCTTTTGCCCCATGCATTTCCGACTTGAAAACCCGATCCGAAAATCCGATTTGCTTTTGCGTCGGGTTTTGGAGACCCTCGACATGTTCTTTTGGTGTCGGGTTTGGCGGGCTCCCGACATGCTCTTTCATCATGCGTTTCCGAGGCCGAAAACCCGATTTGCTTGTGCGTCGGATTTTTAACCCTTCCTACATGTTTCGCGTCGGGTTTTGAGGCCCGCATACATGTTTTCCTTCTTCTTTGTCCTTGTGGCGATTCTCTGCCCCCGACATGTTTCCTTCCGCGCCCCGTTCGCTCGGCCTCCCTGCTTTCCGCCGGATCTGTCTCGCCATGTTCGGGAGTCTGTTCCATGTGCATATGCATCGGGCTGGGAGGATGTGCACATGTGTTTTATCTACGCTCGTGCTTCTCCTTTGCTTAAACCCGCGCCATTGTTTATTCAACTCCTCCTTCCGCATGGTTTCGCGATTTGCCCTAGTGTCGGGAGAGGAGAGGAAAAATATCTGACAATTTGGCGACTCACGGGGTTACACTGCTTAGATGAAGATACGGTGGCCTTTTAGCATCCATTGGGCATGGAGTCATAAGCGATAAGCTGAAACCCGACCAAAATTTGAAACTTCCCTCTCGAACCGCTTGAAACCCATTGAACTTGGAGTTGTTCTCACAAAATCCACCGAAATGAACTATGCGAGAGCAAAACCAACACCACAAAAACTATGTACAAAGCTGAAATCATACATGCCCCAAATGGAACATGCGAGTGTGCACAAGCACTTCTTCTGCTGGAAGCAAACCTACCTACTCTACTCTAACTAGGAGCAAAGGTGAGCTAAACAAACCCTGCAACTGGTTGTGCAAAATAGCTTCCTTTCTTCAAAATTGGCAGCCATGCAATTGATTTGGCACTGATCATGGCTGTTTGGATGGATGGAAAATCAACAAGAAGCTGGTCTTCTACCCAAATCATCAAGGTATCAACTGAAAAATCCAATACCTCTTTTAGTTGCTCTGCATTTGGATCGAAAAGGTATGGCAGCTGATCCTTGGTACTCTGTAACTCACCCTCATGCTCAGAAGCGAGCATGACCGGTTGTGGCTTCTCCTTTGGCTCGAATGAAGCCAAATATCTGATTGGGCAAGGCATGATCCGTTTGATATGCCCATAGCTCTGATTTTCAACTCCAAAAATGGAGTTCTCTTGCAGACCCTCCGAGATGGATGACGTGGAAGAAATGGTGGAATCCTTCTGTCCTTTCTCTTCCTCCAATGAAGAACATGGAAGATTAAAATCTTCCAATTTTGATTCCAAAGAGCTGCTATAAGATGCGGGCTGCTGCAAATGAATGCTCTCCTCCATGACAGCAGGCTCTGGTGTTTGGAATGTGGATGATGAAAGAGAGAATGGTGAAAACTCAACCGGTTCTTCTCCATCAAAACAGTCCTCCAAATCTGACAGGTAAACTGCCTCATTGCTGTCCCGCTGTTCGTGTTCAACTTCCTCCATGGTGTCCTCTGGATCTGCAACTTGACCACCATGGTTTCCTTCACTCTCCAATATTGAGTTTGAGAGATCAAACTCCTCTTCAGTACTAGAACTCGGGAGAGGTGAAGTAGAAAGAAGAACTGAAGGTTCTCCTGTAGCCTGCTTTGTGCTCAAAGCCCTTGGATCTGCACTTTTCTCCTCCACAACTAGGATGTGCTCCTCTTCTTTTGCCTTTGGAGCAGCTTCTCCCTCCTCTATTACTCGAAGGCAATCTTGCTCTTGAATGAGCTCCTCCTCCAGCATGAAGTTCGTCAAGTCAAACTCTTCGATCTGCTGCTCTAGAGGACAAGTTGGGACTGCAAGATCTCCTTCTTCTGCTGCAACTGAATCAGTCACGACCACCATTTGTTCTCCTACCCCAACCTCTTACCAGAGGCCTAACCATCAGGGATCTTTGTCATCCCAAATCTAAGAGCCCAACTCTTGGACTTTGAATTTCTTCCTCTTTGTTGGCACTCTCTTTTTCTTTGTTTTTCCTTGGTGACATTCGATTTTCATCCTCCCACATGGATTAGGGGATGCAAGAGGAGGGATGGTTGAAACTCAACTGATTTGACAATTTTGTGTGGTGGTGGAGGAGGTGAAACCTCTTGTTTCTTTGGAGTGGAAGGTACTTCATTTAGCTCTTGTGGAGGGTTTGGATTTGGAAGAAAAAGGAGAGAAGAATTGAGATGGGATGGAAGACTAGGGGGTGGAGGGATGGATTCAACATTTAGGGCAGCGGATGGTGAGTTTAAAACTTGACAACTTTGCTGAAATGATATAGATTGAGAAGGAGGAAAAGAAAGAGTATGAGATGGTGTGCTTACCCATTGACAAGGTTGCGAATACTTCTCTCATACACCTCTATTCCTTGATCCACCTTGTAAGTAATGGCGGTGTTGCGATCATGAAGTCTAACTTCTCTTGAGAGGCTGTAATGCCTTGGAAAAGGTCCCACCCATGGACAAGGTGCTCTGCTGACCAATTCCAAATGCTTTCATTTGTGCTTGAGCCCTAGATTGCACCATGTTCACCTCCATCTTTTGGATTTTCTCCAGCAGAGATCTGCATTTTCTTCTTCATTGTCTTCATTGCATGCGTACCCTTGCTCTTGGAAAGCTCCATAGCCAAACTGATTTTGGCATTGCTGCTCATATGGGTATGCATGTTGATCCTGAACTTGACCAAAATGTTGATTTGGAGGATTTGTAAAACATGTTGGAGGTGTGATATATTGCTGCTGTTGATGTGGATTCCATGATGGAAATGAAGTCATGGTTGCACAACTTCATGGAATGGAAAAGGATGAAAGAGATGGAAAGAAAGATGGGTGGAAATGGATGGGAACGGGTCTGTAACTCAGAGAAATGGGTTGCTGATCAGGTGGAGTCGCCAGATGTGTTTTTGAAAATGCCTCTAAAAGGCTGGATGTTGCCAAGTTACACACCAAACTTGACAATATCGAAATCGAGATTTAAAATTTGAAAGACCGGAGGAATGCAATCTTCAGTTCGGAACTCATGTCATGTTGTGCAGCTGCGGATTCCCGAAAAGCACAGGCGGAACTCAGGTTATGCAACGCATCACCTAAAACCCGAAACTGCCATGTGTCGGAACTTTGGACATGTCCGACATCCCTCAAAACCCGATTTGATCTTTTTTGTCTGGATTAGGACCATCATCCATCCCCCAAACCCAAACTGCTTTTGATGTTCTCGGATCCCGAAAACCCGAAATCACTAAAAACCCGAAATTTTGAAAATCAAAATCTCAAAAAACTAAAGATACCCTTTTGAAGATTACAGTCAGATCTACCAACTGGTGAAATTTTGACTCGTTTTGAGCGAGTTAAGCCCTTGAAAAATGATTTCGGGGTTCAGGCTGGGAGGTGCAAAATTTGAAATTTGTAAAAACTGCGATTTTTGGCCCAAAACTCACGAAAACTCCTTTGAAACTTGATGGAATGACCTCTTGGTCCCACCCAGTGTTATGCAAAAAGCTGTTGATGTCGAATCACGCACAGCCCACAGGACTCCCTGCGCGATCGTTTGAGACTCCCAGTGCGATTGCACAACATGGAGCTTTTCCCAAGTGTGGGACCTTGCGAAATCGGAAAAGCTCTCCGGATGAAGGCCGGCTCCTATTCCTCTGTTCAGATGCACCAATAAAATGCAGAGGTTACCCCAAAAACCTAATCTAACTACGAGGAGACGAGGGAGAGAGAAAATGCATGAAAAATAAACCTAAGCTAAGGAGGTGATGCAGGAATGAAGAACATATGTTTTGCCAATTAAACACGAGACCACGAAATGTAATGCAATATCATGCACAGATAAACATATTCACAGTGAAAGATCAGGAGGATGCAAAATGAAACACATAGAGGGTTGAGAAACATCCACAGTCATGCATTTATTTGCTCAGAAGGTTGATCTGATACATTGCAAAAAAATGCCCAGAGGCAAAAGGTGCATTACGAGTTTCAAATGGGAGGTTTGAGCTCCACAACTCCACTGCCAAAGAGAAGAAGGGAGGAGGCACAAAACAAAAATGTTCGACCTTTAAAAACAGCCCCTCCTTACATTTTATATGGAGGAAAAGAGAGGAGAAGAGAGGAATTGAATTTCTTCCAACCACCTCCAAGAACTTAATTCGTCTCATTATGGTGGACTGTACTTGAATCGGGTTTGGAAGAAGCCCGTGCATGTGTTCGATGCTTGCGTTGTCCCGAAACCCGCTTCCCACGTGATTCCGAGCTTTCTTTTGTGTCGGGGCGGAAGATGAACCCGCATGCGCATCGGGTCCGGAGGGGTGCTCGACATGCTTTTGCCCCATGCATTTCCGACTTGAAAACCCGATCCGAAAATCCGATTTGCTTTTGCGTCGGGTTTTGGAGACCCTGCGACATGTTCTTTTGGTGTCGGGCTTTGGCGGGCTCCCGACATGCTCTTTCATCATGCGTTTCCGACCCGAAAACCCGATTTGCTTGTGCGTCGGATTTTTAACCCTTCCACATGTTCCAGCGTCGGGATTCGGAGGCCCGCATACATGTTTTCCTTTGCTGTCGGGATTCTCTGCCCCTCCGACATGTTTCCTTCCGCGCCCTGTTCCTCCGCCTCTTGGTTTCCGCCGGATCTGTTCCCGATCGGGTTCGGGAGGTCTTGTGCATATGCATCGGGCTTGGGAGGATGTGCAACATGTTCTACGCAGTGCTTCTCGCTGCTTAAACCCGCGCCATTGTTTATTCAACTCCTCCTTCCGCATGGTTTTCGCGATTTGCCCTAGTGTCGGGCCGGAGAGGAAAAATATACAATGAGACCCAAGAAGATGAACTTGTTGAATCAAAATATTGAGGATAAGAAGTTGGATATTCAATCATTGTGTATTTTAAATACTCATCGGATGAAGATTCTAAGGATTCCATGGATGATACAAATAGTTAATCTTGTGTATTTTTCAATCACTCGGGAAGCACAAAAGAGGCCTCTTCCTCTGCTGCCCAAAGAAAAGAACTTTAATCCTTAAAAGGAAACTCTAAAAAAATAACAAAAGGAGGATTGCCATTGCCCACTAACATGAATTCATCAAATAAGAATCCCAATACTACCTCAGCCAAGACCACATCTACCTCGTTGAGTAAGTCTATTTCTTCTCTCATTGTGATTAGTTTCTTCTTATGTTTTTGTTCTTGCTAAGAATGCAAATCCTACTCATCTCAAGGTTGCTATTATTATCAATATGTCTTGATATGGTGTAAAAATGTTCCCTAAATCTCCCAAGATTAGCACAATGTGGAAGTTGACTTCGATATTTTTCCGTCAACTATTCGAATGTCAAAAATGGATTCCATACGTGCAAACAGTGGCTGGTCAAAGTTGAAGTCAACCTTAGGTGGGACCGGATCAACTAACAAGTTACAAGGTGGTAAGATGTGAATCGAGTGAAGGTGAGAAGTTTGGTTTTATAATGCTAGTATTTGACACTCATAATGATGCAGGATGGTTTTCATCCTCAACTGATATAAAAAAATGCCACGTGGTGGGTCCTCAAGCCACCACGTGGCCTACCACTATTTAGTCCCATCAATCAACTTATTAAGCTAATATCAACTGGGTTGAGCTATTTCGATGTAAGTTCAAGATGTTAGAGGGATGAGTTATGCATTGGCAAGTATGTGGTCAAGATATCTTAACGACTCGGTGAGCTCTTTTTCACCGGTGAGTTGGTCTTATTGTATTGGTAAAAGCAGGAGGATATGGCCCAAAGCAAAAATTTACATAGTTGGATAATGGCTAAATAAATCCTTCCTTTATCCTCTCCCCGCAGATTTGTGGGAGTAACCCACCAAGACAAATGACTCACTAAAACCATAACATATAGGTGAGGTCATGGTGAACGCGGGGTTCAACAAGTGGACTTAGGGTGACATGTCGCAGTGGCAAAAATGTAGACATGGTTCGAGGGATCAACATAAAGAAGGGACTGGTAACATGGCATGGTCTTAGTTGGGGTTATAGGCCATGTGGACAATTCAACGGTGGCGGGAAAATGGTCAAGCATGCACGATGGGAGTGGAATTGGAACCCATGACCTTCCCCTACATTCGCATCGAACCAACCAGCTCATTTCAGTGGTGAGTTGTTAGGGTATGAGCTGGATGATGAGGCTTATCAATAGGATAAATGACCCATGCAAGGATTATAAAAAGCCCTCCTCTTCCATTAAAACAAGTTCATTGTGAATCGCTTTGGAAAATAAGCTCCTCCCGAGATCTTAAGTTTCTTCCTAGGCAAGAAAGCCTTATAGGCAAAGGTCGAGGTGGAGTTTATAAAAGAGTTTGATGGCCATTTTGGTGGAGGCCTTAGAAAAATATGAAGGAACATATTTTGAAACAATAATGGGTCCTATTTATAGGCCATTTGTGGAGGAATTTAAGACCTATATTATTATATAGGGATTATCATTTTAAAGACCTATATTTTTAGATAGGCACCATTTCGAGCTAAGGCCTATTATTATAGGAATGTAATATGCAATTCATATTATATGCATTATTATTATTATTATTTCCTATTATATTTAATAGGAAAATATTCTTTTGAAAAAGAAGCTCTAAACTCTCTCCGTTAAAAAATACATACTCCAAGCTTGAGCCGAGAAGGATGACTGGCGAAGTTTGAAGGAGATCGTGTCACCATTATGGAGACAAAAGACCTATTTTAATATAGGCATTATGGAGAGATACTAGGACCTATTAGTCTTAATAGGAAACATTGTTATTGGGAGTATTTCAACTACACAATAGGCCACATTTGAGCCACACTTTAGAATACCGTATGGAAGACCAATCGGTATAAAAAGGACCGTGTGTGCTTAAAAGAGAATACTAGATTGAATCGATACTAAGCCGGGTAGCTACTTGGTGTTTAGGTTTATGTTCTAATTTGTATTCAATATTATCTTGCTTAGATTGTATCGTTTATTGCATTTGTTGAAGTAGATAATATATTGGTTCAATTATGAACCTAGAGCGTAGGCATTATGCCGAACTCCATTGTCAATCTTTGTGAAGTGTATTTTTAATTCTTGCATTGCTTACAATTGATTTTAATGGGGTAAATCATAAAAGAAATTTAAAGCCTATAGGGGTACAAACGTCTTTAAAAAAATTCGATTAATTTTCAGATCATGTTGTATTAGATCGAGGATCCGAGGCCATCGGATCATGTTGGTATTAGAGTAGGTGATTATGCTTGAAACTTACTAATCTCCTAAGTAAGTTTGATATCGAGCTGGTTTTTATTTCCGGCGAACCTACTATTCTCAAGTAGGTTGATCATTATAGGCTAAGTTGAAAGTGATGGCATCGGCTTGTATTTGTGGAGTCCATATTGGTGGGATAGACTGAGGGACATGTTTATCATCCTCAGTATTTTTCTCGCATTTATATTTGGATTATTCCATTATATTTCATATGTAGATGAGAGATCATTCGACAATCCATAGAGCACCTATTGAGATAGGTCGATACTTGAGGATTCTACAATAGGTAATAAATCTAAGGTGTAATAACAATTGATATTTTGTTCAACTATTGTGCTAGGTAGAATGTATTAATAAGACCCCTTATGGGAAATGTTTGTATACATCTAACTAATTAGGGCACATTGGTAAAGACCCAATTTTGGGAAATTTTTGTACTCTATTATACTTGCATTGGTAAGACCCCTTAGAGGGCAATGATTTTTGTGATTTTGCTAACACTATGATATGCAACATATTTTGTCATTGTTGAGTTATTTTTCCAGCAGGAGGAGACAAATGAGGTTAATCCACGTTGTGATGTAGTGGAGAAGAAAAAGTACATAAGCCACCAAATAGGAGAAATCTTCGCGATAGGTTTATCATGTGAAATTATTTTCCTATAAATTTGGTAATTAAGCTTATTGTACAAAGAATCCAAAAATGGAGAATTTTTACAACTAATCTTGCATGATGTATTAGGAAATGTTTTCCTTACACTTGTATTTGAAAGTTGTATAAAGACCCTTTTAAGGGCATATCTCCTAATCAAATTTTTGAGTGACTGTTACAGTTAGATACTCAAACTTATAAGCTTAGAGAATTTTTAGTTGTTTGTGTATACAGTTGAGCTCAATGGTGGCAGCTCAGATCTTCATTCTGTGTAGAGGCTCACCATGGCTATGTAGCGAGGATGATACCTAATCATCATCATCATTGGGGCATGTACCATGTACAAGAAAAGATGTGCAGTGGGGTAAGTCACCATCAGACACTTTTCAGTACCATGTAGAGGCCGAGGCCGTGTAGTGGGGTGAAGTAAAGTTTCTTCTTCATTGACACCAAAATTCTTTTTGTGTAGAGGCATAACTCATGTAGTAGAATAAGGATTACCAGGAGGTTTCATCATAGTGGCATACATACCACATGTCCCAAAGGTTGAACCAAGTGTTGTATTGAAGAAGTAATAGTTCAAAAACTATGGTATCAGTTGTAGAGATATCTTCAATGACAGAGTTCATGATCCAGAGTGGAGATATGAGATTTTTGAGACAAAAATCCTTTCCCATTGGGGAGGTGTGATCTAAAGGTCAATAAAAATGAAAAATGTTCCCTAAATCTAATAGGATTGACATAGTACAAAATTTGACTTCAAGAGCTTTCTGTCGACTATTTGAATGTCAAAACAAATTCCATACGTGCAAACGGTGGTTTAGTTAAAATTGAATTCAACCTAGGCGGGACCGGGTCAATTGACAAGTCACGATGTGGAAAAAAAAAGATTGCGTGATCGGGTTTATACCTCTAGTCTTCAACGCACTATATCAGTCATCTTCATCAGCGATCAAGAAAAATATTTGCTAGGTGGTGGGTCCTCGAGCCACCATGTGGCTGCTACCACATTGGCTCATTGGTCTATATTACCACATTAGATCAAGCTATTCATCAAGCTATAGACCAAGTTTTGCATTGAGCTATGAATGAGTCCATTGGTGTGTTCGAGCATTGCGAAAGGGTGAGTTATGCATTGGCGAGTATGAGGTCGAGCTATCTTAACAACTCGGTGAGCTCTTTTTGCCTTTGGCGAGTTGGTCTTATTGTATTTGTTGACAAAAGTGGGAGGATATGGCCCAAATCCAAACTTTAAATAGTTGTCTAAAGGATAAATAAAGCCTTCTTTTCTCCTCTCCCTACATAAATGTGGGAGTAACCCACAAGGAAAAATGAATCGTCCAAAACCACATTAGATAGGTGAGGTCGTGGTGAATGCGGGGGTCGACACGTGGACTCAGGGTGACTTGTCGTAGTGGTAGCAAATATGGACACATTTAGAGGGATTGACACAACGAAGGGGTTGGAAATGTGGAAGGGTCTTGGTTGGGGTCGTAGGGTATTTGGAAAACTCAAACGGTGAGCAAAATGGTTGGCATGCACTGATGGGAGTGAGATTGGAACCCACGACGTTCCCCCTACATTCACACCGAACCAACCAATTCATCCAGTGAGTGAGTTGGGGTATGAGATGGATGATGAGGGTTAAATATAGGATAAAAAACCCATGTAAACCTTATAAAAGTTCCTCCCTCTTCCATTAAAACAAGCTCATTGCACAGACAGGGGATGCCATCTAAAAGACCAATTGGTATACCAAAGGACTATGTGCACGAAGGAGAATACTAGATCAAATTTTATATTAAGCTAGGGTAGCTACTTGGTTTTTAGGCTCATGTTCCAATTTGTATTCAGTATTATCTTTCTTAGATTGTATCATTTGTTGCAATCGTTGAAGTAGATAATACATTGGTTTGATTACGAACACAAAGATGTAGGGATTCTTATGAACTTCGTTATCAATCTATGTGTAATGTATTTTTAATTTTTGCATTGCTTACAGTTGATTTTAATGGGGTAAATTCAGAAAATAAATTTAAAGCCTATAGGGGTCCAAAGGTCGTTAAAAAAATTGTTTAATTTTCGGATCATGTGTACCTCCTCAGTCTTTGACATCGTTGACCATGTTAAGAAATCCATATTTTTGAGTTTAAGTATCTCAGATATCATCCCAAAAAAATTAATAAAATTGTATGGTTTTCCAAAGAGCCACTTTCCACTCCTTGTACCACTCCTCAAAACCTTCTTCCTTGACATCCTCCACTTCTTAAAAATTATAACCCTTATGCCTCTTTTTTCTAATCAATGGGTATAAATTAAGTGATTGTATCATTAACTCGGTGCTTTTGACAATGTCACGCCTTCCAAAATTTCCAAGGACATTGGTCCCACTCTCACATGTGTTTCTCTTCATTGTTTCTCCAAGGAGACCAAGGAAGTACGTCTTATTGGTCAAGTACAAATTGTTCAAGTAAAATTGGTGTAGACACAAAATTTATGCACTTAGGTACATTTCTAGGTCCTAAAAGCATGATAACATTTAGATGATTCCTAAGAAAGAAAAATAGTAATTGAAAACTCCCTTTAGCCTTTTGCTTAGTATTCTACAATTTTATTGACATTATATATCTTGCACTCTTGTCGACATTTGATTGTTTTATCTTTCTATGGCCTTAAAAAACAACACTCATTTGGGACATTAGCACTTTTCGACACTCTTGTCCTCTTGTGTGCTAATGTCCCTCTTTACATATTTCTTATCCTTTTGGACCCATTTCACTTCTTAATTTTACTACTTTGGGTTGGCCTTTTAGTTTTCAATTACAAACTTCAAACAAGGGAATCATATAAATACACAGCTTATGTTTTTAAAATAAAGGACCAAGTAATAAACGTTACCTATCATCACCTAAGATTGCATTCAAAGGCACAAGAGCATAAAATGCATCCATCTACCACTCATACAAGGGACAAGGTTTTCATTACTTCTACATACACATAATAGGAGGGTAAGTTTATTCTATTCCATCCTACACATTCTATACATTTTCTATATTCTAGATCTAGCCAACTATCACTTTGTAACTTGTACAAGGGCATCCTAGGACATCATTTCAACACACATACAAGAACTACATAGAGTCGAGATGTAGTGAAACACTCGGTCATAATTTCACTCTTCGGGTGATTTTAGGGTTAGTCGACTCCCAATTCTACATTATGTTTTTTAGGTTTGACATGATTTATGGGTATGTGTAGGTGAATTTATTTAATATAGGTTACATGTACATTTGTATATCGAGACAACAAATCTAGAGCGATAGACAAAAACCAACAAAAAAACTTATCCAACCCTGAAAGATCTAGATCCACAACATCTACCTAGACACCAATTCCCAGATCTAGACACCAACATTTGACACTCCTATCCTCTCTCGGGCGCTCTTGTTCATCACGGTTCCCAAAATCTTAGAACCTCTATTTTACAGGTGATGACATTGTTTTACGATCTGTTTCAATATTTCATCTACCTAGATCACTTCCTATTCGCTCGAAATCAACTAAGTTTCCTATCTCTCCTTCTTTCTTAGGGTTTCATATTGCACATGATTTATTGCTTGCATCTTGTTGTATATTAGCATTTTCACACCATTTATTAGAATAGTTACTATGAAAATAATATTTAATTTAATTTACATTAAATCAATTATTGAAACCATTCACTCGAACTATACCTTTCTTCTAGTCATTATTTTCATTCTTATCCCATGAATGAGACTTATGAACCCTTTTACCACCAAAGACCTCTGTGACATCCAGTCCCATATTACTTAACATCCTCTTGATTTATGTATCTTATTATTCGATGCTTGTGAGGAAGCCACTCACCCAAATGAGCTCAACCTACTAGTCTCTAGTAATAATTCTCTTCCTATTATGACACAACCTCCGAATTCTACCCCCACTTTCACTTTACCTATTTCTATGCCTACTCCTACTTGATGGGAAATTAATTTGTTAGTTCTCCATTAGTTTATATGTGTGAATAATAATTACATGTGTAATTATTATCAATTAAATATAAGTTATTAGTAGGTTAGTAAATTGTTATTAAAAACAAGAAAAATTAGATGTATTTAGGGGATGTGAGTTACAACAAACTCACATAGGAGGTTTGAATTGTTATAGCCACCTCCTATATTTTAGGATGGATATTCTCCTATTTATATGGGTGTTTATGTAGTGAAGTTTGTAGGAAGATTATTGAGAATATCATTCATATTTTGTTATTATTTTCTAATCTCTCTCTGTAAATATGCTACAATATTTTCATTTGGTACCAGAGCATGATTTTCAAGAGATAATGAAGTTATAATATGAATTGAGGGGCACCCACACCCTATTGTTTATTTCCCCAAAATGATAGGATATTTTCAGAGAATATACAGGTTTTAGAATAGAGAGGAATTTTTAATATCAATTGTATCTCCATTATTGGTTTGTTTTGTGTCTTTATTGTAGATACAATGTGAAGGAGCCATGATTTCATTCTGTTTGATAAATATTTTTACTTGCATTTGTATATGAAGTTATGGCAAGTTTTGATTGAGTTTGGAAATAATTCCTCTCGGACCATGTGTATACTGTGTATTCATTCATTCCTCATATTAAAATATGTGCATTTTAGTCATCCTGTGTAGTTTCCATGGATGCTTCCTCATTTTTTTCAATTTACGATTAATCAAATTGAAACACGTGTAAAAAATATCCGGAAATATCTTTTATTTTTTTAGTGATCACCAATGATTCGAACCTACAACTCAATTGCCATTGATTAGGTAAAACTACCAACGATTTGGATGAATATTTAGGGATTACTTAGAAATATCTAGTGATTCTCTGTACCACTCAAAAGATATTGAAATAATATTTCGACATATTTTATGGTTTATAAAACATATCTACGGTTCTCAAGTTATCATCAAAACATCAGAGGTTGGTTTTTTTAGATTTAGAGCCTCATCATCAACAAATTTTACATCACGAGCCTCAAAGATAAATCAAGATGATTTAATATCATGACACCGAGGATGGAGGAAAATGGAGGTTGGAGGTCAATCACTGACCTCTTGTCAGGTTCCAACGACGGGTCCGCATGAAGGTTTGGTGACATGTCTATTTGTAATTTGTGTTGTGTGCTTTCCACCATGTTTTTCAAAGTGCCAGTTTCAATGTTCCTATTTGCAGTGTTCCTATTTTCAATAAGTGGAAATTTCACATTGAGGGGGAACATGATTTAATGCTCCATTTCATTTATGTCATCTTTTTCTATTTATGTATGAGAAATAGTATTTAGAAAATTTTGTATGTTATTCTCTGTAGCGAAATGTGATGAAGGCTGATAATAGTACTTGACACATCATGATGTGGGTGTAGGTAAACCACTTGAAAACCTTCACTTTTTAGTTTTTGGTAAACCAATTTGTAAAACCACCACTTTTGGTTGTTGGTAAACCATATGCAAAACCATCACCTTTTGGTTTGTGGTACTCCACTTTGTAAAAAAACCATTCTCGGATCGTGAAACCTTATGTAAAATAATGTGTTGGGTTTGTGATCATCCATTGAAAATCACCTATTTATGAAAACAGTACAAAAGTACAAGAATTTTTTTCCCATGTTCGCACTAAGGGGGAATGTTAGGAAATTACTTTGTTAGTGCTCCATTAGTTTATATGTGTGAATAATAATTACATGTGTAATTATTATCAAGTAAATATAAGTTATTAGTAGGTTAGTAAATTGTTATTAGTTGTTATAAACAACAATAACAATTATATGTATTTAGGGGATGTGAGTTACAAAAAACTCACATAGGAGGTTTGAATTGTTATAGCCACCTCCTATATTTCAGGATGGCTATTTTTCTTATTTATATGTGTCTTTATATAATGAAGTTTGTATAAAGGTTATTAAGAATATCATTCGTATTTTGTTCTTATTTTATGATCTCTCTATGTAAATCTAATGCATTCTTTTCACCACTTCACCCATTCTATTATGTTTCATACATGAAAAGTCTCCTCTTTAGGTACCCAAGACCTAAATTCCTTATATCAAAATCTATAAATTCAAATACATCAATTACAGTAAGCTACTTCACATTCCTCTCCATCTCTAGATTCCTCATTACTCCTTCATAACCCTTTTTCATCTACCATTTCCTATCATCCACTACCTCTCATTTTCGTTATACCTAAGCTTCATATATTCAATGGCCATGAAAAATCTTAGAAGAATATTCGATCTCTCTGTAGAAATTAATCGATCTAATACAAAGAATCCATGAAATAGATACATGACGATAATAATTGAAATCAACAACTCTATATTATATTTTCTTATTATACATTCACTATTTCATTACACTCCATTATATAGGAGATGTAAAATAACAATCCTTACAACAACATTTGTCTTCATGTACAACCATACACCCATATGGTTTCAACCTCTCACCAATATAATAATAAAACAATACTAATTGTTTTATTATTCTAACTTACTAACTTACCACATACTAACCACATTTTACATTTACTATTTACATTTACATAGTAAATGTACTTTCACTAATTTACCATAATAATAATTACACATGTAATTATTATTCACCCATACAAATGGAGCACTAATATATATTTCCTAACATTCCCCCCCTTAGTGCGAACATGGAAAAACTGCTTTGTCTTGCTGCAACGTTTGCATTACGTAGCATGCTCATGATCTGGATGGTTTCTAGGACAATACCAACAACCTCTGGATGGTTTTCCAAGTGGTTAACCAACAACCACACAAATGGATGGTTTTGAGGACAAGGTTACAAACAACCTCGGATAGTTTTTACGGATAACTAACAACCACAATATCATGATGATGCGTAGTATCAACAACTCTCATCACTATCTCACATTACAGGGAATAACATAGGAAATTCTACTTTCAAATATGTTGCTTTCAGTACATACATAGAAAAAGTCATGACATAATGGAAATGGAACATTGGATCATGTTCCCCCCTCAATGTGAAATTTCCACTTATTGAAAACAGGATCATAGCTAATACCGAGGCACACCACACTTGAAAGCACTAAAATCAAACCGCACACACACTGTCACCAAAGCCGATATGCGGCCTCGTCGTTGTGCATTGGCCGACGAGAGGAATGACCTCCAACCTCCGATGCCTCCTGCCTCCGGTAACATGCTGCTAAATCAACCCGGGTTTGGATATGAAGCTCATTTGTTTCCACATTGAAGTTATTCTCCCCCCGCAATGTGAAACATTTTAGTTTTAGGACGTCGGGTACAACCGATAATGCGTCCCACAAAATAGCCAAAAAATATGATATTTTTCAAAGTGGGTATTTTATCCCAAAATTAGAACCACTATAATGAGAATTAAAAAATAAACACTTTTGCAAAAAACGGTGCTCAATTTTGAGTTACCGTGCAAAAGTTATTGAGGTTACAATTTCCCGTAAATTGGTCCAATTAAAATAAAATTGAATTTCCCTCAAAATTCAATTATTAAGCAAAAAATATAGAAAAATATATATATATATATATATATATATATATATATTTTAAACTATAGTTTTGCTAAATAATTAAAAAAATTGACCAATAAGAAAAAACCTGTGTGTTGCATTTCTTTTCTGGATGTGCATTTCCAGCCACAAAAACGTCTGTTTGACAGCAATTTCGTCATATTTGCATGCTGAATCTGACCTTGATGTAAACTACAAAAGTTGTTGCACCTTTTTCTCATCTTTTCAACTCAAAAATAATCGCATCAATCCGATTTTTATGAGGAAGATATGTTCATTTCTCGAACACTACTTGCTGTATTTTTTTTGGACGGATTTTGAATATTCTCTTTGGCCTCTTAAATCTTCTTGGCTCTCATAGGAATAACCTTCTCTGGTACCAAATGTAGAAATTAATCTGATCTAATACAAAGAATCCATGAAATAGATACACAGACAATAATTGAAATCAACAACTCTATATTATATTTTCATTATACATTCACTATTTCATTACACTCCATTATATAGGAGATGTAAAATAACAATCCTTACAACAACATTTGTCTTCATGTACAACCATACACCCATATGGTTTCAACCTCTCACCAATATAATAATAAAACAATACTAATTGTTTTATTATTCTAACTTACTAACTTACCACATACTAACCACATTTTACATTTACTATTTACATTTACATAGTAAATGTACTTTCACTAATTTACCATAATAATAATTACACATGTAATTATTATTCACCCATACAAATGGATCACTAATATATATTTCCTAACACTCTCTATGCAACATGTCTTGATTATGTAGATGATTTTACATAACTAGCTAAACTATTTCCTATAAGATTGTAAGATTACGCTATGTGTTGGTTATTTTATCTACCTCTTCACTTGGTAACTTATTTCCCACACTTATCCAAGGTTTTCCTTGTAAAATTTTATATCAATATAAAAACTAAGATCTCTTATGCTTAAATTTCTCAACTTAAAGAAGGATCTAATGAGAATTTAACGTTTATGTTTTGTGTTATAAAAATAATCTTGTTTTCATAAGATGACTAATTTTCTCACTAATTTCAAATTGCAAGATTTATTTATTCAAAATATCTTACCTCCACTTCAAAAAGAGTGTCATATTTGAGATCTATCCCTACTTTGATTAATTATTCCATACTCTTAAATTTCGCTAAGGAAAACTTATATCTATGGGCTAATTAAAATATCATGATACTACTCAAGATCTTGGGATATTAATGAGTTACAAGTTGTTTGTAATCATCAACCCAAGTTCCATTACCATTTATTTCATTAGATGGTTTCAATAGGTGGCCATGGGGACACCTTGAAGTAGGGGTCAAACTTCTCCATATGGACCAAGAGGAACATAACGGGGTGATCTGAATGCAGACCACTTAACAAAAATTAAGGACCCAAGCCCACCCCTATGTCCCACTTAGATAAAGTTCTTGTCCAACACTTCAATTCATAGATCTAGTATAATTAAAGTGTTTACCATCCAAAGTTATAATTATGCAAAACCCTAACTATGAACAATGAAAGAATTTACCTTGTGAAGAAATTACGTGTTTAGAAATGGCGTCTCTGTTCTACTTTCTCCTTTGTGAATCCTAGCTCATATCGATTGAGTACAAATCCTCTCTCGATAGATGGTCGTGGCAAGACCATTACTAGATTTTCCAAAGGATGCCTTGAGTTGGGTTTGTTTTTGGATGAAGCCTTGTTTTCCCTTAGACTATGCTTTCTTGACACTTTGCTTCTACATTTTCTAGTTCTAGATTTGGTTCACCTCAAAGGGAGTGAACGGTTATGGATATTTAGCCCCAAATTTTATTAATGGAGTGGGAGGCGCTACTAAGTGTGAGGACTCTGGTTTTAGAAACCCCTCCTCAGATCTCTCGGAAACCCCTAGAAGTTACACAGACATGATACAAGTCCTTGTTCACTCTCTACAAGGAAATACCTTATGCATCTGGATCCACCGTTTTGCTAGAGGTATTGATTTGAAATCCATTATTGCTCAGAAGTTATGTTATAGGATGGAGCATTTTGGACTGGTTTTTGTTGGTAAATCCCTTGCAGATGCCTCTAGGCTTAGAGCTTACGGCATAGGCAAAGATTCAATGATTTTTATGACTAGTGTCCTTCTGGGAGGGGCCAAGGATCGTTGCTTTGCCTCTTTCAAGGAGGCACTCTTTAAAAATGTAACCCCCTTGAAATTTTCGTGTAGCTCCTCCTCCTCCTCCCCCTGCTTACATTATTGAACAAGCCTCTGAAACCCCGGTACTGGAGGTCATGGATGAAGAATGTCTGAACCTTGTTGTAGGACATTAAATCAAAGGCCTTGATATGTAGATTTAATGGTGTTTGACCATTGTCTAACGTAGTAGTGTAGTGGATTCACATATTTTGGACTGATAATTGTAAATATTTCCTATGTGCTCAGGGGTTTCTTCATTTTCCATTTGAATGAATAGGAAGATTACCGAGAGTTATCAATGAGGGTCTTTAGTTCTAAAGGCTTGGTGGCATTTTCACTACCCCATGGTTTACATATTTTGATCCAAATACCTTCTCTATATCACGGGCCCTAGTTTGGGTGAGATTACCAAACCTTCCCCTACATTTCACCTCCACTCAAAAGGACATTGGTAACTTGCTTGGGAGGTTCATTAAAGTAGATAGCCAAAGGTTTTAGAGTGACTTGTATACTTATGTTCAAATTTGTGTTGACGTTTATCTCAACAAGGGTTATCGAGATAAGATTATCCTTAAAATGGGTGATCTTAGATGCTCTAGATTATAGACTATGAAAATATAGATTTCAAATGTTGAAATTGTAGAATGCCAAATCATCTTCATGATTCCTTCCCTAAGAAGAAAACCATGATCCTCAAATAAAGGGAAAGACTTCTAAACACTTGAGCCCACCAGATTTAGCAAAGTAGACCTCTCGAGATGATGAATAAAATTCGACTTGGAGGAGAAAAGAGTTACTGACCACTACTCCTTCAAACTGCAACTACAACTCCATCTTCTTCTACTTTAATCCCTTCACTACAAATCCCTTCGATTTAAATCCTTCCCAAGTGATTGGGAAGTTACTGGTTATCTCACCCTCTTTGGAAGGACCCTCTCAGGCACCGAAGTGGCCCCATGAATCTGATCACTCTGACTCAGATAAAGAAATTGACCTTCTCCTTATTGATTCCTTGGCCATGGACTTAACTGATTGCAACCCTCTCATCTCATAGATGCTTCCACAGGATAAATGAAAACTTGTTCATTCAAAGAAGGGAAAAAAGGGAAGACATTAATCTCCCTATCTTTCTCTTCCCCTCTATGTCATGTTGTTCTCTTCTTTTCTTGATCTTGTAACTTTTTCGGTTGCATCTTCCTTTCTTACTTTGTCTCTCTTTTTGTTACTACTAAATGCAGATGTTTTAGGTTTTCTCTTTGCTTATTCTTTTTGCTTTCACTTAGATTCATCTCTTGCATAGTTTCTTCTCCTCTGTTTCCTCTCTTGTGTTTCTTCTTTGCACTTCTTTTCAACCTTTGGCTGGTTCCTTGCTCCCTTTTCTCTCGAGAATCCTCTTTTCTATGTATTATTGTTTTATCTAGCCTTTGGGGATCTTTGTAATAGACGCGGTTACTTTCAACACCCTCAAATTTTACCTATTTCAAAAAATATCATGATACTACCTCATCCTATTCTAATATATTTTCAATCTAAATCTACATTGAAGACATCTCCTAAGCCCATGAAGCCAAGACCAATGTCAATGCTATTTATCAAATTACCACACTGAATTACAAGTTCCACGACATGCATTTAATAAGTTACCTTATGTTTCTTGATTCTTACTACCACAACTTATTGAAAGTAATATTATTACTCTTCCACCTGCTCAATCTAGATCCTTCTCACCCATGCAGCCATGACTATGATGAAAATACACAATGTGATTACCATAAATGCATTAGGAATCCCATTGATCACTATTTCAAACTTCAACATATAATTCAATTGATTTTTAAAAATAAGGTTTTTTAAAACCATAGATAGGTTATTTCAAATTCAAAACAATAGATAAAACCATAAAGTACATGAAGTGACACAAAAGCAATAAGAAAATTAAATTAAACCTTAAGTCCAATGGAGAGTTAGAATACTTAGTTAATTTTGTAATATTATTGGTATTGTGCGAAGGTGGAAGAATGGTAAATCTATAACAGAGAAGGTTGCAGCCAAACACAAAAAAATGTAGGAATGTATGAGGAAGTTATACCAGGGTTCCTAAAGTAGTACTATGGCACCTGGTAGTAAGATCCCTTCTTAGGCACTAGGGTCTACGCAGGAGAAGAGAAAATGAATTTCATAGGGTTTGTGAGTTGTCATAATCCCTTGTTGTTTGTCCCTAGTATGTCACACAATGGTGATGATAAATTTCATTGATAACCTCAATAAATATATGACCTATAAAACCCTCAAAAGCGTATCAAATCCCAAAAATAAAATAATGCAAATGTGGGGTCAAAATATCCTTAAGCTATCAACAAGTGAAGTTATGACCAAGTGCCGCACTATATTAGACCCAATGTAGTTCTGTGTGTGTGTGTGTGTGTGTGTAGAATCGTGTCCTAGGTGGCTCTTGTGCATGATGCATGTGATAGTGAGAAATAGGTAGATGTAAAATATGTAAATAAATGTGTGCATGGAAAAATTAACTTCCCCTCTATTTATATATGTATGTAGAATAACTATCCCTTGTCCTTAGGATGGTGTTAGATGGATGTAATGATGCTCTTAGATGCTTTGTGGATGCAATCTTAGGTGGTGATAATAGATGCTTAGAGATTGGTCCTTTATTTGATCCCATAAAATTGTATTTATATGATTCCCTTGCTTAAATTTCATAATTTATCACTAAAATTTCAACCCCTAAGAGATAAGGATGCCCAACAACTAGAAAGGACCCAAAAGGAGCGAACAAGATACAAAGAGGTATAGGTTGCCCAAAGGAGATGAGGGCGTGCTGGGTCTTTGGCATCTGGTTGGGCATTGATGTCCAGAGCCAAAAAGGTGAAGTATCAAAGTTGGGTTGGGTAGTAGGTGTCTTTAGGCCAAGAAGGAGACCAAAAGGAACCTAAGTGATCAATTACTTTTCACCCTTAGAAAAATCATCACGAAAGTAATGTGTATGATTAAGACTTGAAAATGTACCCAAGTGCATGATTTAGTGTCTACATTTGCCCCCACTTTATTTTACCAAGTGAAATCTAGGTAACATAAAGTACATAGAGATGCGTACTTGATAACCATGTAGATCGATGACAAAGAGTGTGTCGAGAGATAAGAAAAAGTGTGTAGTGATTAAAAAAGTGAAGTGTGGAAGCTAGAGAAGAAGAAGTAAAAGTGATGATGACCTTAGGGGTGAAAGTGTATGTGTAGATGTCATGGTGTACCTATTATTGATGTCAATATTGAAGTGAGATTGATGTGACTACCACTTCCCATAAGGACAAACCTACAAAAGAGAAGAACAAATGAGTAGTCAAATATGTGTATATAGAATTTTTTGATCCAAATTTATGAAATGCATGAAAAAAGTGTAAAATGCTGAAAATACAAAAAGGAACATGTGCACTTGATCCATGATGAGTGAAAGAGATAGAAAGGATTCTGAAGATGCTCCAAAAGAATGAGTTTAGATGATCTCACACTAAGTGCAAGTCTTTGGGCGATCTCACACCGCGACATAAGTAGTGTAGGGAGAAAGGTCTAGTTTTATTCTCCATATTTTGAATACTTCCTAAAATATATACACCACTACATATGGTGTGATCATGTCTTACTCAAGTTCAATCCATTTAGATCCAGTTTAATCTAAAGAAAAAGGAATATAAAATGTCAAAATAATTGCTAAAGGATCATTCTGTATGCGTGCCGATCACTTTATGAACTACTAACAACCATGCTAATATGAGAAAACTAGGTAACTTCCCCTTTTATAGGCACAAAGGAAAGGGAAAAAGCACATAGGTGCCCAAGTCTATATTTGGATGCTAGTGTATGTGTTGGAATAATGATCCAAGTTTAATTATAAGGCCTATCTGTGATTGAATATTGTTATGTATGTGTGCTAGACTATATTGTACTATGTCTTAAAATTGTTGAATGGTGTGACTGATTCACTTAATAAATTCCCCTCTCATTTGGGGTTCATGCAACGTCACTTCAGGAGGATGCGGTCTAAATGAGGACCCCATGTTGAACTGATACCAATATGTAGGAGGAAATGTGCTTGGTAGAAACCAAGGCACATGTAAATAGTGGCTAGGAAAAAGTGTTAGTGCAAACAAGCATGCATATAGAAAACAATGTAGATCATGAAAAATGGGTTTCAAACACAGGACATCACTTATAATGCCACAATAAAATTAAGGCCGAAGTGGCCAAAAGCATACAAGAAGTGATCAAGACAAGGCATAGGAAAAATCCCACAAATGATGACATACAATAACAAATAGAGACAAACAATAGTAATAAAATCATTAGACAACCATGGTGGAAAATATTCCTCTGGAAAATACTACAAATTATGCACCCATTAGCATGTTAGAAATATATAAAGTATTTCAAAAGTGTGTGTGATCGATAGATTGTTGTCTTTAGTAGAAATATAAAGTACTATAAAATGAAATAATAAAACCCACGGTGTGTACGAATGTGGATGCCCCTAGCATAATATGGGAATGGTATGAGGTACAGTTCCAAACATCCATGCTATGTGTAACAATATGTATAAATTCTGTGATCACAATATAAGGAAAGTGAAAGCCCATGTGTATATAGAAAATATAATGACATACAATGTATCTATCTAACATAGTAAGAAAAGTGTAACATGCGAGTATAAGAAAGTAAGAAAATTGTGCAACAAAGATATACGGTATGGTGTGGTGAGAGTGATGAAATGACATGTAGTGTGAGTGTGATATGACCTGCATTCCCCTTGAGTATGTATGTATGCATGAGTGATATGAGGTTCATTTATAAATTACCCCTCAACAATTGAGAATGAAACATAAAACAAGGGTGTATCATTTGGAAATGGTTTGAATTATGCACTAGAAAGATATGATAAAAAATCATAGAGCGTAGAGATTGAGAGAGTGTGATGAGTTTCATTTCGGATATATACCTCGGTAGTCGAATATGAACCATGGAACTTGTTATCCCGTAAAATTGACAAGGGAAATTTTACAGATAACCATACCAAAATTTTGTTCCGATCCCTCGTCGGGGATCCCTTGCGTTCGGAACGTTGCAAAATCCCTTTCCGGGAATTTTGGTTTTCCGAACTTAGTCATTTTTGGTCTTTTTGGCCGGGCGCATAGAATGACTATGCAACATCAACTTTTGATGCGCCCCCTTTAAAGCCTTTGGCGCATCCTTTCTTGTGTCAGCAGTCATTTTGATGCGCCTCTCTATGTTGAGGCTTCCCTGCGTGCGCCAAGGCGCATGCGCCTTCCTGTCAACATATCTTTTGTTGCGCCTCTTTTTGGTGCGCCAAAGGCGCACATTTTCCTCTGTCAACACCACTTCCGGTGCGCCATAGGCGCACATATCTTCATGTTGACGAGTCTTTCGGTGCGCCAAAGGGCGCATGCTTTCTCATGTCGACAGCTCATTTGGTGCGCCCCTTTAGAAAGTTGGTGGCGCATTTATTACTGCCTCGCCTATATATAGGCGCGTCTGCGCTGTCATTGTCACCGGAGCAATCACGTGACTATTTTCATTATTTTCTCTGACCCTGTCAGCGCACCTGCCTTGTCGCTTTCGATTGCGTTGTGGACCCGTTCTCACGCTTTTTCATCGTTTATATCCGGGTAAGTGGCCTTCTGCCCTTCGTGCGTTTTGTTTTGTGGTTTTTGGCTGTTTGTGGGTGTGTTTTGGATTGAAAAGAAAGATAAAATTCATCAATTTGCTTCCTTCCCCCTCTTTGTCTTTCCACATTTCCTCCTCCTCTTTCCAGATCTGCTGGTAGAGGAAGCTCTGTCCTAAAAAATAATAGCTTGGAACCCCTTTTGGTATAGCACCTCTTCATATCCCACAATGAAACTTGCAAAGAGAGCTTAGCCATATGTGGAAACCCCTCTGGAGAAAAATCTGAACCTAAAAGAAAAAGGAAAACTGTATTTTCCTTTGGCGCATTGGCACTCCATGCAGCATCAAAAATACGCGCCTTGCGCATCTGTCGCCCATGTTACACAATGAGCAGCCGCGCCAATGGCGCGCTTCCCTGCCTGCTTCATCATAAAAAGGTGCACCTCATGGCGCACTTCCCTCGCATGCTGCAAATGCTTCCCATGCGCCCTTGGCGCATCAAACTTGGATGCAACATAAAGATTTCCTGCGCCCTTTTGGCGCACCCAGCATCCATGTAACAGTCTCTTTCTATGCGCCAAATGCAAAGCTATACAAGGCGCAGGCGCGTCCCTCATCGCAGCAACGTTGTGTCATGCGGACCCTCCATGCGCCGCGCCAGTTCCCTTAAGCGCGCAAAATGCACATGTTACATAAACCCTATATGCGCCCTTTGGCGCACCGATGTTCCGTGCAACACAAAGTTTTCATGCGCCTTTTACAAAATACATCCATATGGCGCGGGGCACTTGTCCTTACAGCAACACAGAATGCATCCTGCAGTGTCTGCGCGCCATGCACCCTTTGGCGCTGATTTAACCCTTGCAACAGTCTTTTCCTGTGCGCCTTACCTATTTAGCTCTGCAAACTGCAATATCCATGCGCCATGCGCCCCGAGGCCTTTAAATTGCTGACTCTTTCTTCTGTCAAGCATTTCAATGGAAAATCAAGCAGCTGACACGGCTTTCTTCGATTGGGTTTCACGTCTTATTCTTGCAGATCAGCAATTAAGCTCAGAAGAACATATGTCAACATCAAGCAAGAGACCCACCAAATCCAAAGGCAAGGCCAAGCTTACAGAGGAAGAAATGAAATATAAGTATCAGAGGGTCAGAATGCCCGACTCCCAGGCCGAGTGTGACCTGGACATCAGAGACTCAGAGTTGGGTCATATTGATTTGGAGGATTTCTGGGTCAGGACTCAGAAGGTCACAAGAAGTCCATGGATGGACAAGTTGATAGGCAGTGCCCTGCACTTCGCTGGAGGAATCCCAGTCAGCGCCGTGAATAATGAGTTTATGATGGTGGTTGCCCGGTGTTACAACAAAGACACAAGATGTGTCGTGAATAAGAAGGGCGAGGTCGTAATCAACCTCACTGCCCGCCACTTTGAGATAATACTCGGCATTCCTCATCACCGGCACTTTGTGGCCGTTAGCCAAGACGACTGCATCAAGGCATGGGACGACAATGAAGATCAGTGCATGCAGCTGATGAACGAGGTCTATCTCAAGAACAAAAAGGTGGTGACCCGTTGGCCACAGATCATTCACCGCAGTGATTTTTCAGAGGAGCTCAGTGACACCATTACGTTCCTGAGCAGGGTGTTTGGGCTTCCTGACGCCCACTTTTTCCATAAATGGATGTTGCGGTACTTAGAGACTATGAACAAGAATGTGCCCGATCAACGCTTTTGCTGGGCGTAGAAATAATAAGCAGCACAATCTCTGAGCAGCTACAACAATTTAATACAACTGGGAGATTCTATATGAATTCCTATGTTGTTTACGCTGCAGCTTCAGAAAGGGACTACCCAGCCCTGATGCGGAGTGGGGTTTGGCCCCAGGTCAAAATTTATGAATACTATCCAGAATTGAAGCTGGAAAATAGCATCCCTCAATTTACAAAGATCAACGATGCATTTTTCTACTTCATCATCTGCCTGTTGAGGCCAAATATGACTTACGGTCGCACGATCAAGAGCATAGTGACAGCCACTGAGAAATGGGGGGCCCTGTTCACCCAATTCCCCACATTCACCTATCTGAGGGCAGCTAACTTCTTGGGAGAACCAACTAGATTGCCAAGGTATGCTGGACCGAAGTTGATTCTGCTGGAGCTGTCAAGACAGCTAGTCACTTATCATGAAAAGTGCCAAAAAAGAAAGAAGGGTGGGACTCCTTTCCCCCTCACAGTGGGTAGATATACATGTCTAGACTCACCACAAGGCAAAAGACATGTTTGCAGAGCTGGAGCTGCTCAATCTGAAACATGACTTCCCAGCAAGGCCTACCTTCGACCCAAGAAATTGTCTTCCTAGGGCCAAGCTCGATCCAATCCACATCCCTCAGATCGAGGATATTTACATTGACCTATATCATGAGGTAGAGCTTAGGAGGAAGGACCATTCTCGGTTGGCATTGGCAGAAATCATCCAATACGGGGTAGCCATCGTCCCCAAAGGCTTCCAAACTACTGAGGAGGAAGTAGATCAAGTATATCTTGATTCAGGTGGGGACGATTGGCCTTTTGCGGCAATTGATAGAACCAAAGCTCCTCAAACAATTGAGGAAAGGGTCAAGGAAACTCTGCGCAGAACAGAGCATTGGTGCCGAATGAACGGGCTCATCTACCTCGGAGTCGATTTCACAACCTCTCCGTTGGGTAACGCACCTCCTAGATCAAAACAGCAGCCTAAAGGCAAAGGAAAAGGCAAAGAGGGTGAATCCAGCACCACTCAAGAAGAAGCTCCTAAAAGTCCTCCTTCCGCTGCACCAGAACAGGTTGAAACTCTGGCTTCTCCAGAGAAAGAAGCAGAAGAGGATGTTCCAATAGGCCCATCCACTCAGGATGTCGGCACTGCTACAACAATTGAGGTCCCTTCTGTCCCTTCTTCTTCTCCTCCTTCCCCTCCTCGAGTGACTCAAGCGACCATTCCTTTGGTCGTGTCCTCTCCCCCTTCTTCTACTGTTCCTCCCGCTTCTTCATCCATCTTCTCTTCTCTCGCGGACTGTCCCCCTCCATTTCTTCCCTCATCTCTGAGCTCCCTTCCCTTCCTATGTCTTCCTCTCCCCGCAGATTCTTCCTCCCGTGAGCACTTCTTCGCTCGGCCTCCTCTCGATGCCGCCTCCAAGTGTCTCCACTTTTTTCCCTTCTACTACTACATCTATCCCCTTCTCTATTTCTGGCCCTTCTCCCATAAGTCCAGCCTGGATCTCCCAGCACTTAAGTCAGTAGAAAAGGAAAGTTCCCATCGCTCCGATGGACTTTTCCGTAATCCCGTCCAAAGGGGCAAAGAGACAGAAGCCTGTCACACGCTTCTCTCAGAGTGCTTCGGGAGAAAGGGTGATGGAGATCGCATACCCTAATCCCCTCAAGGATAAAAAGGATCTGTCTCCGACAGATTATACAGTGACCCAAGTCACAATGGGTACGTCTTCTGAGAGCCTTCAAGGAGAAGCCTTATCTGCAGTTGACGCCCTCTGCAAGAAGCTTCAAGAAACAAAAGAAGAGAAAAGGCTATTGAAAGAGCAAAACAAACATCTGCTCCAAGCCTTACAGAAGATGGGCAGTGCACTTCCCACAACTGCCACCGAGACTCCTGAGCCTCTGAGCCAGGATAAAATTAATGAGTATGCAAAGATCGGCGAGCAGGCATGGCGCTTTCCGCTTGAGGAGCCGATCCTCAAAGACAATGAAAAAGTGATCGCCGAGTTCTCTAGTTTGTATTTGAACATCAACAAGGCGAATAAAGAGCTCCAAGCACTAGCAGGACCCATATCAGAAGAGCTGGACCATGCTAGGCTGCAGCATGAGACCTTTCAACAAATGTTCGACTGTTCAGTCAAATATCTGGTCAAGTTCGGTGTCTTCGGTCATCCCAGAGCCCTCAACAAAGTCATTTCCACTCTAGACTACCGGATGGATCAACTGGAGTTTGTCCTTGAAAAGATCGATAAGGTAAAGGAGGAAGCCCTGGACGCGATGCACCAAATGGAACAAATCGTTCTCAACATGTCTCCAGGGCTGCTTACTCCTTCCTTCGCCTTAAGAAAAGTCGATGAAACCATCCAGATCTTTAAAGAGATCGTGTCACGAGGGCTGGGGCCAGAGGTCACTTTTGACGCAGAGTCCATTAATAACCTGCTGGCCTGTCGGGATTTCATCGGGTTCCTCATAGAAGCTGAAAAAGAATATTCCAAACTCCCAGAGAAGCTCATAGACGAGCGGGAGACTTGCGAGGCGATCAGTGAGCGACACAAGGATCCTTCCCAGGATCAACTAGGGCCCATGATCAGCAAGTTCATGGAATACCGCGCTCAATTCCACATCTCGTCACCTGAGCAGCAGCAGAAGCAGGCTACTCCCTTTCGGCCGCAGGATGACGATGATGAATAGTGGCTTCTTCTTCTTCTTCTTCTCTCTCTTCTTCGACTTTCTTTCTGTGAATATCTAAAGTATGTTGGCACAAACGATGACATCATCCATGTTGCACCATGGGATGATGTCATCCATCAAGTTGTCAAAAGTCAACGTGACTTTGAGATATTTTGTATATTTTGTAAATATCTTTGTAAATAGGTGGTTGGCTCCTTTTTGCCTTCTTTTCTCTCCTTCTTCTATAAATACCTCAATACTTGTTGTATTGTGAAGAGTGAATATCTTTCAGATGAAAAATAGAAGTAAGGAGAAAAGACTTTGAGCTTTTTGTAACAGAAGGAATTATTAATACAATATTTAGACTTTGTGCTGAATACATGTGTTATTTGCATTGGATCTTTCTTACGTTAGATCTGTGTGTTTGTTCTGTTGAATTTACTTCTGTTTTATTGTCATTTATTCATCAGTATTGCTTTGCTCGTTTATGTAAGTAGGTTTGGCTCTGTTTACTACCAATCCCAAAACATAAACCCTCTGACCTTTCTGCTTTGGAATTCATTTCTTTTCTCCCTTCGGACCTGCTCTTCCTTCATCCTCTCTTTCATTCCTTTCTTTTCGCAGTTGGAAACACCCTACTGGGATGAGATCCCAAACCCCCGAAGGCGGAATATTGTGAGACTTGTGATTCCTCTTTTGGTAGAATAGCAATAAACCGATTTAACTTCTTGACTCAAAGAGGGCTATGCCCTACACACTGTTGGCTCGTTTATCCATAGATCTGTCCCAAGTGAATGATTTTCAAACCAACGGAATTGGAGCATGTCATCGGGAAAAGATTTGAATGAAGTGTGTGCTAGAAAAATTCAATTGATAGATAATATAGCGTAGATTGTATGATGGTGTAATGTGATGTGTAAGCTAGAAATATTGAATGAGACATTAGAAATTTGATTCATGAAGCACAAAGCATAAAATGTAAAAGGGGTGTGATTGAGATGCTAGAAATATTGAAGCATGAAAATGAGTGAATGAGACACATAGAAAGATTGATCCTTGAAATGTAGAATGATGGGAAGAAGATGTTAGAATCATTGATCATGAATGTAAATTGTAAGGTGTAGAATTTTGCAATTGAGGTGAGGTTCAACTCATATTTATACCCTCAACAATCGAGTATGAACCATGCGACTAGAGTGCATCATTGGGTAGTGATATGTTCCCTAGAAATATTGAAGCGTAGAATGCAGAATAGTATAATATGATTTTCTAGAATGATGTTGGTTGGAAGTGTGTAGATTTTTGTAGGAGGTGCAAGAAATATGTATGTTGAGTATGCCAAGTGTAAAAACGTGTAGAAGATGTAAGAAAGGTGTATAAAGCACCAAGTGTATATGATGTTTACTAGCGGTTGTAAATTGAAGATGTCGTAGATGCATAGAGTGTGAAATTTGTAGGGTGTCGAGGTTCATATATGTAGTATGCCCTCAATAAATCATTGTGAACCATATCACAAGATAACATCATAGGGTAATGACGATACAAACAGTTTATCAAAGTGTGCAAGATGGATGCATATAGATGTGGAGGAAGCTTGAAGTCGGCGATCAAATTTATAAACACCTAATGATACTAGAAGGGCGGGGGAGAAATAAGCACGGTGCCCCCCAAGTGTATGAGTATGAAAGATATCAAGTTACATCATCCAAGAGGTCATAATCATGAAAACTAAATGGAGCAGCATTGGAGACTTGGTAAGAAATATTATGAGGTGGATCATATAAGGAGCCGTTGTGACATAAAGTGTACTTGCACATAACATACTCTTAATTGGTGAGAGGAGGTAATGGAAAACCATGTGCATACCATCGAGTAAGATTTTTGAATAGCTAAGAAATGAATCATTGTAAATGAAAACATGACCAAAGGGCATATAAAAAGAAATATCTGTATGATCAGGGTCTAAAGTGCCCCCAATGTAGTCAAGCCAAGATTGCCCAAGTGTAAGTGGAGAAGTGCGTGCAAGAAATACTATGAGGTGAAAGACACGAAGACCATAAGAAACAGTAATGTGGATAAAACCATGATAAATATGGGGATCGTGAGGTGGAGGATAAAGGTCATTGAATGTAAAAGCCTAGCCAAGTCAATCCATCATGTGTACATATAGTATCAGAGAAAGTAGGATCAAATGGGATATGTTCCCAATAAGAATCATTCATGAAAGGTATGTATATCGAAGGATAACATGCTAATAGTGGTTCTGAAATAAGAAAGTAAAGTAGGTGGAATGATGTTTGATTTTTGGACATACCCTAATAAAGTACCATAGCATTTGTAGAAGCAAGATAGGGTAATGATGTGAATGGGACAATGTCTAACATGCAAATAAGACATTCAAGTGGCGGTAAGTGAGCCAGAGAATCCATGGGTTGTGGGTCATTAGTAGTAATAGTTGTTGGAGTATGAAGGGTAGTGGATTAATCATGGGTGAAATATTTGAATGGTTAATGATCACTGACAACTATATACTCTATAACCTCATGTAATAATTTAACACATAGATGCACTATAGAAGGTACAAATTTCATGACATGAAGCCATGGTCTAAAAATTAAATTTTTCATTGAACTGGAAAGTCAATGACAAAGAAAACCGTATGAAGGGTTTTTGGCCCGATAGTGATGGGTAAAGTGATATGGCCTATGCATGGATGAATGAAACCATCATAAGCATGAAGAGAAATGGATGAAGGACTAACATAAACAACAAAAAGGACGATAGCCTCAATGAATGATAAAGTGCATAAATTAAGATATCAGATCCATTATCAACTATAGTTCATTTGACACCAACATCATTGATGTGAATCATTATGTATAAAGGTGGATCATTGTCAAAAGCAACAAGATCAGCAGGAGGATTAGATGGAAAAGTGATGTGCTAAGAAAAAAGGCATCTACAAATGTGTTATAGACTATATCTAGATGAATATAATAAGGAACATGAGTAGTAGCCAAGAGAGTAATGATTTTAGCTCTTAATTCAGGGTTGATGAGTAAGAAATCATGAATAGAAATATCCATGATGAGAGGATCTTAGAAAAATGAAAGCAAAAATGAAAGAAAGACCCTAAAGGTGTTTAAATAGGATGGGTTCACCAAATGATTTAAAAAAATAGAGGCTTTTTTAAAACCCTAGATAGGATATTTAAGAGTCACATGATAGATAAAAATTAAAGTACATGAAGTGACATAAACAATAAGAAAACTATATAAAACCATAAGCGTAATGGAGAGTTAGAATACTTAGTTGATTTCATGATATTCCCGATAGTGTGTGAAGGTGGAATACTGGTAAAACTAGAACACATGAGGTCAAATGTGAACCCAAAAAATGTAGGAATGCGGGAGGAAGTGGACTAGGGAACCTATAGGAGTCTTGTAGTGCATGGGCACTAGGATCCCCAAATGGGCACTAGGGTGTACACGGAGATCAAAAATGAATTTGGTAAGGTCACCATAGAGTTGTCACAATCCCTCATTTTATGTCATTAGAATATCACTCAATGATCACCGATGTCGCTGATAACCTGCATTAAAGATATTACCTAAAAAACCCTCAAAAGTGCATCAAATCCCAAAAAGAAAATAATGCAAATGAGGGGTCAGACCGTATTTGGTTGTCAAACAAGTGAACTTACGACCAAGCATTGCAATGCATATCAGTCAAAATTTAACTCTATGTGTGTGTGTGTGTAGAATCATGCCCTAGGTGGCTATTGTGCATGACACACATGATAACGAAAAATAACTAGATATAAATAGACGTGTGCATGGAAAAAATTACTTCCCCTCCTATGTGTGTATGCGGAATAACCAACCCTTATTCCTTAGATGATGCTAGATGCATGTAATTATGCTATAGATGTTTTATGGATGTAGCCTTATGTGGTGATAATAGATGCTTAGAGCTTGGTCCCTTAATTTGATCACATAACATTGTATTTATATGATTCCCTTGCTTGAATTTCATAATTGATCACTCAATATATGACCCCTAAGAGATAAATATACATAACAACTTGAAAGGACCTAAAAGGAGTGATCAAGAAATAAAGAGGTCCGGAGCGCTCGGAGGGGATGAGGGTGTCTATGAATTGGAGTCCTGGCTAGGCACTAGTGTCTAGAGCTAGAAAAATTGAAGTATCAAAGGTCGAATGAGAAGTAGGGTGTGCTAGGATAAGAAGCAGACTAGAAAGGAACCTAAGAAGCCAAATATATCGATCAATTTCTACTTTAGGCTCTGCACTACAAGTCTACATTTCCTATCATACTCACTTCACTGGTACACACATTGTACCGTCATTACCCTATGGCACACTCTCATGCTATGGTTCACAATTGAATATTGAGGGCACACTAAATAAATTAACCTCACATTACTCACTTCACACTATGTGCTTCATGAAATATATTTTCTAGTATCTTCTCACACACGACAAACCCATTTCCTGATGACACACTCTTGTTATGTGGTTCATTCTTGATTACCAAGGGGGAATTTATAAATGATCCTCATTTCATGCACATCTACTAGAGACAATGCTTCTCTTCTTTGTCTTGACATCTTGCATATCATAGCATCACACTCGTACATCATTTTCATATCTTGGTTGCATTTATTCTTGCTTGCTTATACTACTTGTATGTTGCACTTTTCTTATTATGCTAGTCAGATACTCAATATGTCATTATATTTTTATACACACATGTATGTTCACTTGGTTTTTAAAAGTGAATGAAAATCTCTTACAAATTATTACACGATTCATGATGCTCGACATTGAATCCCTTTCCATCTTGTTGAGGATCCTAGGGAATCTACCTTGACTACTCTCACATACTACATGTTCTATTATTTCCTCATTTATAGTACTTCTTCTTACCAACACTTTATTTTCACTAGTATAGACACACTTTGACACACTATTTATATTTATAACATTATAATGGGTCCTTCATGTGTAGAATTTTCCTTACAAGACTATATATACACCTATGGTTATCTAATACCTTTTCTTGCTATTATTTACGGGCTATGACTTATGTCTTATGTGATCAATGTATGATTTTGGCTGCTTTGGTCCTGATTAACTTGTAACATTATGAGCGATGCCCCATGTATGAAACCCAAATTTCATGGTCCATCTTGTTTGCATATTTGACAATCACATTGTCTTCTTTTTCATGCTAGCCAATTTTACTACTAATACTTATATTAGCCTACTTTCTTTACATGTGCCTTGGTTTCTACTAAGCACATCCCCTACCCCAACAATTATCTATTTTATATCAACATTAGGTCCTCTCCTTTGGGATGCATCCTCCTATAGTTTTTACATGCATCCCAAATGAGGGGGGTATACATTGGGTGAATAAATCACCCCTAAAACAACTCAGAGCTACAATTAAGATCAACATAGTATAGAAACAACACAAACATATAGTCATGGAATAGTCCACAACTAGACTTAGAATTCACACACAATATAGAAACTAGTGCCCACACCTAGATAGTAGTGCCCAACACTTGTTTCATCACTCCGGGTAGTAATGTCCTAGGGGTAGAAACATGCAATTTATCAATATAACACAGTCTTCAACAATCCTTAGGATAGTTCTCTAGTAGTAGGAACTTGCCTCCAAATACAAAATGTGTTATATCTCCTGTGATCGATTCTGATACAAAACAATACAAAATAACATGTAACAACATGGGATTTACCATCTATAGTGGTGATCATTTGGGAAGCAGTCATGGAAGTAGAGTAAAACTAGACCTCTCTCCCCAACACTCTTTTCTTGGCGTGAGATTGCCCAAAAATTCACTCTTGGTGAGAGATCACCCAAAAAACTCACGATTGACAACAAAATTCAAAAAATTAAGAGAATTATTTATCTTTTACACTCTTATACATCAAGTGTGCACCTTCATTTTACATACTTTTACACTTTTAATTATACATACATTACTTTGATTTCTCATATATAGACTTTGAATACTTTATCACTCTTCTTTTATAGGTCCGTCCTTTATACGCAACAAGAATCAACCTATATAAAAAATACAAGCACAATAATAAGTACATGCTACACATATGATTTACCACTTTGGTTCATTTCCCATATTCCTAGTCTCCATGCTTCACTTTTCGATCACTTCACGCTTCACTTGTCCACTCGACACACTATTTGCCACACTTTCTATAGAATCGGAAGGAAGGTACATATATTTTATCTACTTTATGAAATCGAGTATTCACTCAAAAAAACAAAGTGGGGGAAAATATAGACAAAAATTTATGCAATTGGGGTAAATTTATAGGTCCTAAAATCATGCTAACTTTTTCATGTTTCCTAAACAAGAAAACTAGTTGTTGACAACTCTCTTTATCCTTTTACTTGGCCTCGTTGCACTTTAATTGACTTTATACATCTTGCAATCTTGTCGAATTAGACTATTTTATCTTTATATGGCCTCGAGACACTAGCATGTCGGAAATTGGCACACTATGCTCTTCTCCTCTTGGGTGCTCATGTCCCTCTTTACATCTTTCTTAACCTTTTGGACCCTTTTCACTTAATTTTTTTACTACTTTGGGTCAGCCTTTCGGTTTTCAATTCTGACGAAATTCAAACAAGGGAATCATATAAATACACAATTATGTTTTCAAAATAAAGGACCAAACACTAAGTATTACCTATCATCACCGAAACATGAATTCAAAGGCACAAGCACATCAAAGGCATCCATTTAGAAATCATATAAGGGATAAGGGTTATATCACTTATAAATACATAGCATAGGGTGGGAAGTATATTCTATTTCATCCCACACATTCTATACATTTGCTACATTATAGATCTAGACCATTATCACTATGTAACTTGTACAAAGGAATCCTAGGGAATCATTTCTACACACACACACAAGAAATACATGGAGTCTGAGATGTAGTGTAGCGCTCAGTTGTAAGTTCAATCTTTGGGTAACCATCAGGGTCAGTTTGGCTCCTCATTTTGCATTTTCCTTTTTAGGTTTGATATGGTTTGTGGGTATGTGCAGGTAACCTTCTTTCTTGCTATTGGTAGGTACATTCACAAATTAGACATCGAATCCGAGTGTGAGACATATACCAAAAATGAAACTTATCTGTCATTGAAAGATCCGCAGTTTGAAATATCTACCTAGACACCAATGCCTAGATCCAGACACCAATGCCAAACACTCTTGAAATATCCTAGGAACTCCTATCCAACACAGTTCTAGATATTAGAACCTCCAATTTACAATGACAACATTGTTTACGAGTCTATTTTTATATTTCATCTTACCAAATCACTTCATGTTCACTCAAAAATCAGCACATTGTTCTTCATTTCTATGATAAGATGATTGAATAAATACTTCATCAAATTTTTTTACTACAATAATAAAGACTTCTTTTGCATTCACTTATAGGAGAGCATCCTAATTTTAGGTCAAGTGTGCTTACCACCTTGACTCACAAGAGGAAAGACCCAATCTTAAGAATTTGATGTTATACCAATGAAAAACTCTACCAAAACATACAATATACATTTTTGAGATTCCCTTAACCTTTTGCAACTTACCATACTAAGTGCAACACCAATTGACAAAATATAGTCATGAAAGTTAGCCATTTCTAAGGCTCGTGTGCACTTCCTCTTAAGTTGTCTTATACCAATCATGATGTGAAGGATTCTTACTGACAAACCACTACCTATATGACCATGTATTTCCATCAACACTTAAAATGAAAATCCTATACAATCCCAATCTTCTTGAGAGAATGAGTTATGATGTGGACAACACATATACAACTTGGTTTGGTTTCTTGACAAGAATTGTATAGGGAAGTTAAAAAGCTATGCAAACTAGGATTGCATATTACTTTACGAAAAATTTTAGGTGCTTCAAAAACCTATTTTGGTCCTATAGAAGGTGACTATGATCATTTCTCAACTCAAAATCATGATTCTTCACAAAAACCTCCTTCAAAAACCATGACATGTTTGATTAGAGAAACCGTTAATTAGTAGAGATGAAAGTTTAATTGAATTCACACTAAAATAACATTGAAATTGCTAAAAAAATTCATGAAACTTGAAAAAAATCACATAATATCTTCCATAGTAGTATATTTAACCTGGAATCTTAAAGTTTGCATTGTATAATAAAAGACATGCAAAACAAGGTCAAATATGTATGGAATATTTAGGATTGAAGAAGAATGCTACCATTTTTACATAAGAGGATCCTTATATAATCATGAGTGGTTGTGACAACTTACAAGCTTGATTTAGAATCAAAAATCTCATTTTATGCCTATCCTTTTACGAAGGAGGTTTCGAGAGAGAAGAACACTGATAGTAAAATGAATAGAGCCTTTTTGTTCTTTAGCAATTTTTCCTCAAAATTTTTGTAAAATTTAACTCTTGGAGTGCTCTTTAAAAATTAATCTTATGAATTATTTGAAGGAGGATGATAATTTTATTTTAGTGCTAATGAAATAGGTCACATTTTTAGCCCTTCTCACTTTACTGGGTTTTGGTAAAACTTGAATAACTTCAACGATTCTCATCAAAATTTGATGAAACTTGACCTTGAGTACCAAAACACCTCTCTCTACATGCTCTTTCACATAATTGAGACACCATTTTAGACTTGTGGGACACATAAGAAAAAATAATACTAAGTTTATCCATACCTCCAGTGAGCACCAACCTCACTAACCAATCTTATAGCACCACTGATATCATCCTCAACCCACTGCAGAACACCAACCACAATTGAGAAGGAAATACCAATCAACCTTCACACCCTTAATTGATCCTCACTTCACCACTCAAACCTTTGATATCAATGACAAAATCAATGCACCGTAGGTTCAAAAATATCTTCTTCTTGCTTAGGGTTTCATATTGCACATGCTTTATTGCTTATGCGTTTTGTTGTATATTAGCATTTGATATTATAGTAGTTACTTTGAAAAATAATATTTACTAAAATTTACATTAAATTAATTGGTATAATTTCCTAATAAGAAGGTAAATATTATTTGACATTCCAAATTTATATGGAATGCTATTGAGCGAGTTTATGTAGAGATGTTGGTGGAGATATGCAGATGGATTGGTCATATGCTACCATACTAGGTAATGGTAAAATGAAGAATCTTTTTCGTATAAAAAATATGAGATATATTGTTCAAAAATAAGATGACCCAAGGGTAGACATCCTATATCAAGTTTCAAGATATGATAACTTTTTCATAACTTTATAGAAAGATCCTAGGATGCCCATATTGATGGAGGAGCACCTAGGTGTGATTGAGCTAGTTGAGAAATAACATGATGATTTGATGGACCTAGAATTAGACAATGTGCACTTCTCATTAAGTATGGATACATCTTTTTTACTTGGTATTCATAATGATCATGGGTATCTTTAATTTCCAAAAAGCAATCCCGAGATGATAAGAAATGCAAGCCATGAAAAAAAAGTGATATCAAATGAATTCTTGGAATATGAGCCCCAAGTTTCCAATCATCTTCTCAATCCCAACACGAGGACTTACCAGAATGAATATGGTTGTGAATACAAAGCTTTCTCTTTTCCATTTGGAGAAGAGTATCTTCTCAATGATGAATGTATAAATGGAAGGGTGTTTAAGTCTCTCAAAGATGATTCCACTCAAGAAGAATATATCTCCATCATGGAGATGGTTTTTTCAGCCCAAAAATGTCATGAAGAAATTGATTATCTCCATATTTCATCCCCAACCTTGTGTTCATTCTCTTTTCAAGAAGATGATGCATCATGTGAGTTACATCATAATGAGCAACAAATAAAAAATGAGCCAATGTGTGTGAAAGATAACCGTTTAGAGAAACCGGTAAATATGAAACATTAATAATCCTATGATGGTGTCAAAAGTATCCAAAGATATATCAAGAACCATTTCATGGAAATAATGGTCATGTGGATCATGAAAAGCAAAGATGGAATGCTGTCAAATAACACATGCATATTTTGGAACATGGAAATCTTATAATGATCAAAAAGTAATATCATAGCAACAAGGAAGTGAAAAATGAGAAATAAAAAAATATGGTTGAATTTAAAAATGGATTGGCAAATGAAAATGTAATTTTAGAGAAATGAAGACAATGATCTATTTGAGTGGATCCTCATTTGCAAGGATTCATACTAATTTTCTCATGAAGAAACACATAAACTTCTCTTTCTCGGTATATGGGGATATCTTGTAGTACTTTGTCTTCCCCTAGAAATTTAAAAGGGTGTTTACTTCATTAAATCATTGAATGGTTTGTATAGAAACATCAGGGTTAATTGGTGTTACCCATATATGGGTAACATCCACGAAAAAAAAAAATAATATAGTGAAAAGAGATGTCCCCACATGTACTATATATGATTTAGGTTTGTTTTTGTTTTTTTTTCCTTTCCACTTGGGGTTTTTCCATTTTCTAGTGTGTGTGTTTGTTTTTTACCCTTAGTTGTGTTTGTTGTTTGTCTTATGTGTTTCCATGTGACTCTCTTCTACCCAATGGATAAGGAACTGGTCTACTTAATGTCTAGATATTTTGGTGTTTTTTCTTACTTTGTTTATACTTTTTCCAATCAAAGAAAAATCCCCAATTCAAATATAGTTGTTGGCATGTAAAATGTTTAAGAATTTTACTTGAAAATTTTACCCCTTTTTGTCAAACTTGTCAAAATTACCAAATTCCCTATTTTCAAAATTCAACTTGTGGGAAACGTTTTGGGAACCTTAGATAATTTCAGGAGATCATATTGTAGTCAACATAAAGGTTTTAAATTTTTATCTTTGGAATTATTATCTAGAAGATATTCTGCGAGGTTTAGAGTGGTCTTGGGAAAGTTTTATCTCCAGCGTTTTTAGGAAAGTGAGTGCTATAGAAGGGTAAACTTATGGAACTGGTTTCACAAAATTTTAATGGTGTTAGGAGCTCAAGTCCTTGTCATAATAAATATTACATGGTCTACTACATGATGTAATATGTAATACAAAGTTTTGGGAGCATAAAAAGATTAAACCTTCCCAACTCTGAAGCACAGTGGTATTTCTAGAAAATGAATTTGCACTGAAGGTTTCAAGAACCTTAAAAAAAATTTAGATCCTAACAGTACCAAGTTGAAGCACATTGAACCCACCTTTATGACCCAAGTGATGGTTTGGTTCATACTTGTTCCAAACTCCTCCGATATATCAACCAACCGATGCACCTTCCTAGGAAAAAGTAGAGAGTTGACAAAAAAACTTGAAGATCTCATTTTCAGAGTTTACAAATTCTCTCATTAGATTCTCTTTCCTATTTCTAATCAAAATCATAAATTATATGGCTCGATGGTTAAGTTTTTCTCCCAGGATGAAAAGGGCATTCCCATCAACACACTACTTAAGTGAGTGGCGGGATTTTTAACCTCAATTATCCCTTGTCTATTTTCCCTTGGAGAAAGGGGATAGCGAGGACATAAACATGCACCCCTTATGGAATAATAAATTTCTTCACTTGAGTCACATCCCAAGCTGATAGAACAACTTAAAAACTAGTTTTAGAACAATTTGGCCCCTCCTCATGTAAAAGACTACCATTAGCACACTTTTGCATCATTTTTTCCCTTTTACCTATGTCCCAACATCCAAGGGGAAAATTTTAACACAAAAGTGTACCCAAATTCATCTAGTTAGCCCCAATCACATGAAAAACCCCATCTTAGCTCCTTGGAGCCTATTTTTAGCCCATGCATTTATCTCAATTACTTCCAAATGGTGACACTTGTCACAATCTCATGCAAAGAAAAATGGTGTCTCCATTATCCCCCACATCAATTATCCATTATTTTTATGGGTGAAACTCACCATCTAACCCATTAATAACCCAAGCTAAGAGATGTTGGGTTAATGGTGAGTTAAAGTGATAAAAGGGAGAAAGGGTTAAAACTCCAACACTAAGTCATTTTTAAAACCTAGTTTTCCCTCCAAAAACACCTCAACATGAAAATAGAAAAATTGAAACATGAAACTCCATTAAAAATTCATATTTTTCCTCTATGGAATCCATTAAAACTAGGTCCATGCCCTTGTTTCCAAAACAATCTTTTGATCATTTTCAGTGATCCCATGATTGAAAAACCTTAATTTTTTTCCAAAGTGCTACATTTGAAAATAAATTTCATATGATATATCACTTAGGGGATATCATGGCATGATTTACTATTTATTTTAGAAATAAATTTCCATCCAAGTACTCCATTTTCCTAGAACAATTGAAAATGTATTTGTATTTTCCTAGTGACTTGATGATGAGCCAAATTACCTAAAATTTGGAGCAAATGTTCCTCATAAAATAAGATTTCATTTGAGCCATTGCTTGAATGATGAGGTGGAGTATTTTTGGAGATATGGAGGACTGATTTTTCTCTTAGTATTTTTCCCTCTTCAAATGTATTTACATTTTCCCAATGACTCATCGAGCCAAATTGTCTAAAATTTGGAGAAAATGTTCCTCACAAAATAGGCTTTCATTTGATCTATTGTTTTCATGATGAGGTGAATTATTATTAGAGATATTGAGGAATGTATTTTATCTCATTTTTCTTGGACCACTTCATTGAAGTTTTCACTGTCCCATTGATTCATACGAGATAATTGTCTCAAAATTGGAACATCACTTCCTATGGGAAATATATTTCAAATGAATACATTATCACGTGATTTGGAGTCCTTCATCTGTAATGAAAATATCCATGTCACACCTGAAAGCATCAATTGAAGAAACTTGAATCAGGAATGACATGAGGATTATTGATCATGAACCATCCGAAGGATTTTACGATAGGAACCATGGTGTTAGTGTATTTTAGATTTCTGTGTCACCCTCCATTCAAGAAAAAAGATATGATTTGATCATATTATCTAAGAATACATTTCCCATTCAATTGTTTCTTGGTGTCATCTCATAAAGAGGAAGTGTTTCCATTTTAGAGGATTGTCATGTTTCCACCAAGGATTCTCATGAATATTTGATACCATCAAATCTAAGAGAGATCATGGTTACTGAGTCTAGGGAATGCATGGTGTGAGTTCATTATTCATGATTCTTACAAGATGAGTTTTCGCTCATGTGAGTGACAAGATATCATTTTCATGACAAAGAGTTGATTTTTGTAACCTACCATTGCTCATAGGATGGAGAGTTGAAAGAGAGTTTCCCAAGCATGAACAAAGGTGATCATTCTAGATAAGAGGTGAAACATCATTTCTCAGTCCCAAATAAGACATGTCTTGATCAGATAAGTAGCCAAGGAAGATTATACTTAGTTGTAACATTCATCTCCACAATGAAGGAAAATCACAACTTCATACCGAGTTCATATTCGATTGATCGCTTCTTTCTACTTCTCTCTCTTATGCCTTCTCTCTACATTCTAATTCTTCATTAGGAATGATTTTTTTCATCTATTTAGTCATTTTCACTTTAGTGACCTTTTAATTTTCATAAATAAGAAAAGAACTTATTTTTATTCCTATGAGAATATGAAAGGTCATAAGTGGTAGGAATATGAAAAGTCACTTGGGGAGATGAAGGGAAACTTATGTATGGATATCTATTGGGATGTATTCTCCATTCAAAAAGGTTGGATTTTTCCTCCTACATCTACAAGAAAGAAGCTATTTTATTCTATCTCCTTGTCTATGTTCTTCTACTTCCTACTTTCCAACTATGCAAGCTTTGTAATCTTGAACAACCAAGAAAGAACTTTGTGTCTTTGAGGAATAAATCAATAGAAATTTATGTCTTTGATTTGTTAATCTTGTTGTTGCTTATACAATTGTTTTTATTCCCAATGAATGTGGACCTACTCTAGTTAATGTTTATGAACTATTCAAGTTCCTACTCACAACCTAAACTCTATCCATGTTTTCCTATCTCCCTTTTACCTCTTTTCAATAGAATTCCTCCCTTTTATTCCATACAAGTAACTTTACATAGGTTTATTGGAGTACTTCCGTGTGATCCCTAACCTAACGAAAAACGCACATATTCTATTATTTCCTACATTAAATAAATGAGATTTATTGGAACATAATGGTTATGTGGGCTGGCCACCCCTTAATTAAATATGGGTTTAACATTATACTATAGGTTAAATATTTAATAATAATAAATATTTATATTTCTATTAGTAACTATTCAAACCTAGGAATATACTTTAAGTTAAATATTTAATAATAAGAAATAGTTATATTTCTATTATTAAATATTCTAAACCTTTGTATATGTGTCAATCAACATGGTAGAAAAGGTGAGTCGGAGACATACCCGATCAACTCATATAAATAGGACTTTTGGTCCTCATTTGATATATTGAAATACTTATATCAAAGGTGTTTACCCTTGTGATTAGGGTTAGTAAAGGAGGAGGTGATTAACTAGACGTAAAAGGGTTCTCTATACTAAAAGGTTACTTTTTGACGAGTGGTTTTTTCCTTCGAGTTTTCCACTATAAATCATATGTCTTTTGTTATTTACTTTACTGTAAGTATTATTTTTATTTATTTTTTATATAGTTTTTTATTGATAAAGTAGGTTGAAGGGACTCGTTCCCTATACAAAGTAGGGCCTAAAACCCTAAGAAAATAATAAACTCAAAAGGGGCTATACCCTCCGATAATTGAAAGCACTCCTACGAACAAAGCCTATGCAAAATATAATAATATTCTACTCATAGCAAAGGTGCCCTAACCAAGGTTATTTCCCATCCTGGGATGGGAAATAATCCTCGATATTACACATTCAACCTTTTTATTTTTCCTCTTATTCACCTCCTCCGCCACTTGCTAATATCATATGGAACAATCCACATAAGCTCGCTAGGATTTGTAGAGGCTTCCATATTATCTGGTAAGGACTCTCGAGCTGAATCTGATTTTTTAGATATGTGAACTCTTTTCGATCCACCCACTATTACACTTTTCTCTGTACTCCCTTCTCTGAGCCCCTCTTCTCTTTTTCAATTGATACTTTTGTCTTATGTGTAGAGAATTCCTTCTGAATGAAATCATTATCAGCCAAAGAAGATTTGTTCTAGCCATTTTGTGAAGATGCAGATTTTTTTCTTTGAAGGGATATCTTTGACCTTTCAAAAATCTTCCCGTAAATAACTTTGAAAGTTTGTAGATGTGACATCAAAAATTTTTGTTCTCGGTCAAGGGTATGAATATGATGCATATTTTCTATTTTCAATTTTTTTTTTTCAGAATTCCTTTGCTTAGATCTATTTCCGCGCATAGTCTGACACATGTCCATAATCCACCTGTAGACCTGGATTGATCCACTTTTAAACATTTACCTAGAACATTTCCTATATCCTCTAGAACATTCCAAAAATGCAATGGAAGGTTAGGCAACCTTACCCACACTGGTATTTTTGAAGCATATAAAGAGATTAGATAAAAAAGGGGAACCACGAGGTGAGAAAAAAACCCACATTACCCTAGAACCATGGGCCATCGGAAAGGCAATTCTAGTAATCCTCTTCCTTCTGAAAATGGACTACAAAAATCCCCTTGCATAGAAGGAGATATCACAATTTTTTGTCCAATTTTCTGAAACCCAATGAGATAAGGAAGAGGAAGCTTGCCACATCTAGTTAAATCTACCAATGACAGTGAGATAAGATAGGGAATGTAGATAAGCCTTAACCTCAGGCTTTTCAAAACTTAATGATCACGTCTCTTCAAGAAGATCAACCACATGAGCAGATGGGTTAGGGTTAGGGTTTCTTTGCTAAGCAACCGCTTTGAAGGAAGCGGAGCTTGGGACCTAAATCTTGGAAGGGGTTCATTCATCCTTCAATCCCATTAATAGGAGACTTACCCCCCTCCACATACCCCATACCCGCACCATCTAACGGAATAGATGACGAAGACGACTATCCTTCTTCATTGATAGGAGATGAGATTTGGCATGCAAGCTCCTTCTATTTATGAAAATATGATAGTTTTTCACCAGGGATGAGGGAATGAAAAAAGGGATTGTCTCCTTATCTCAACCCGCCTATGAACTTCCACTAACCGAGATTTCCTGAACTTAGTCGAGCACTTCCCGATGATTACCAAATGAGTTATGCAAGACGTGATTTCCATCGCTTTTTCTATTCCCATTCTCGTTGTTTATCGCATTCTTCACCGCCATCGAGACCTACCACCCTAAACCTCAACTAATAATCTTAATGTTATATACTTAAGTGATGTAATGTTTATTTAATTATTCATTGTAACATTACATAATATGTTAATATTTAACATGTAAGTTGATTAAATCCGTATTGATTAGAATCCTCAAATTATAACATGGTATCGAGATAAAGGTGAATTAAATAAATTAAGATAAAATATTTTGTATTTAATTTATATAATTTGTACGGGTTTTTTCAACCAACCTTAGAAGGGTATTTAAGATGCATCGGACCCCTTCTCCTCATTATTATTGTAATCTAATTTTTTGATGTTTTTGTGAAGTGTTATTTGCAGGAAAATTGTGGTGGACCCCCTATTCAAAACCCTTGGTGAAAGGGGCTCCAGAAAAAGGTTTTTACCTGTGCGTGAATATCACATGTGAAGGGTGACTATTATATGAATTTTTTTACTTTTTCTCTATAGTTCATGTGTGCAGGTTAAAAATTATTTAAAGGTAAAATCAAGAGGGAATAAATGGAGGAGACAAGGTTCATAAAAATAGGGATTTGAATTTTTTTATTGGTCGGATTAAAATTCTTGTCCTTGTAATATATAATATTTTACTTTCAAAGTGAAATTCATTCCATGTCTTGGATGGAACCCCATAAATTGTTTACATATATATAACCTATATATTTATATAGTTTTTTTAATAAAGAATCCTTCATATTTTATAAAAAATATAATAAACATTTAATTAAAATCAAAATCAAAATGCAAGTAAGTAAGCCTTTATTAAAATTTTGCAAAGATTTAATCATTGTTATGTTCTAATCTTGGAATGAAAAATAAAGTTTAATTGAGATATTTTCCAACTTGGGGACATATTCCAAGTTTTTAGGATTTTTAATTTTGTGTATTGGTGGACCACTGTTTGGAAATATCAAACAAACCTATTAATCATTTCAACTATATATTGTTTTTATATATAAACTATTATATATATAGTTGTTTATATTATAAATTATAATAGTTTATTATAAATATAAACAGAGCCTTTCAAAAGCAAGAAAAATTCACATTCTAGAAATACACAAGAATTTTCATTGTGTTAAAATTGACGGTCAAATAATCATCACGACAAACCAAAAATAAGGCAGGATGATTGTCATTTAGATGTCAAATTTAAGTTGGCCAGATCTTTATCTACATTAACATTTTTCGAAATTTGAAGAAGTTGTGCATTCTTAGGGGTTTCATCTTCACTTCTATATGGTCGGAAAATTTTTATGATTTCTATTAATATTGTTATGATCAGATTTAAAAATTAGTTATTTCTTATTTTAAAAATATATAATATAATGGGATATGTGTTTCAGAAATTCAAAGACAATGGTGTCCAATTACTTTTGCCTCGATAAATACCGGATCCTAAACGGAGCCAATTACAATATTTGGAAGACCAGGTCAAATCAAAACTTATGGTGAGGAAACTCGATGATTGTTTTAGAAACTTAGCTTGCACCCATCGGTCATAAAATGACTGCAAAAATATGAATGCATTCTCACAACATACGTGGGAGGCCCTTTCCATGATTCTGCAATATGAGCGATGAATATCTTCTACACTTTGGTAATATCGAACATCCTAAAGAGTTATGGATACAATTATAATCCACGCATGAAGTTACACACTTGTTTAAGATTATCAAACTTTTTTAGAACTCAAGCTATTTACTCCTATGAAAGGATATAAAAAAGTAGTAAAGTTCTTAGCCAAAATTAAAAATATCAAAGCACAATTAGATAGATGCAATTGTGAATTAATTGGTGAAAAAGTAATCGAATTTATTATTCAGTTGAATATACATGAAATATTTAGGAATTTTATTTCTATATTAAATTATAAATATCGGAATGAGGATGAATTACCAGACTTAAATACTTTGATTTCTCTTCTGATACAGGAAGAAAAAGTGATGATGAAATTCGAATCTAAGGAGAATGCCTCTTAGGAACTTCTTTCTTAGAATTTGAAGTTCAAGCCTCGTAAGCCCTTCTCTGATCAGAAGTTTAGATCTAAATCTTCATTTGCTGATAAGAAAAGTGTTACTTCAAACATTTACATGTAAGATTTAATGGTAAATGTCACAAATGTGGAAAATTTGGGCATAAAAAGGAATAATGTAAATCTAAGAAACATATCCATAAAAATTAGAAACATAATGTCTCATCTAAATATAATTTAAGGAAAAAGGATAGTTCTAATGATGCTCCTAAAACTGTTACATTATATGTTGTTTTATACTCTTCCTCTAATTCTGAATGGATTCTAGATTTAGGTGCTTCAAATCATATGACTAGTATTTCCAATTCTTTATTTAATGTTATGAAAATCAATGAACATGTGTATGTTGGTGATAACTCATCTTTAAAAGCAATAGAGAAAGGAAAAGTAAAATTTGCAAATGGTATTTTGAATAATTTTTATTTGTTCCTAAGCTTAAAAAGAATCTTTTGTCATGTTCATAACTAGCTCATGATGGTTTGACCATTCAAATTTTGATGCATACTTGGTACATAAAGGATAGTAATGATAATATAATTGTTGAAGGAATTCAAAGAAATGGTCTATATATTTTTGATGATTTTTCTTCTCAGATCTTTTTTTATCTCAAATTTTGAATAATTCAAAAATATGGCATGAAAATTTAGGACATGTAAATTATTGAAGCTTGTATGAAATTCCTAGAAATAATAGAATGAAAGGTTTTCCCCGTGTTGTCTTCATCTCTCGATGCTTGTGAAGAGTGTTTATACTTTAAACAAAGTGCTAAATGATTTCATCATGAGGAGAGTTCCTCTTCACCACTAGAAATTGTTCATAGTGATGTTAGAGGGCCTCTTGAAGTAGCTTCATTAAATGTTTCTTTATATATGAAGTTGGTAGTTTGATTTAGCTAACTATAATAGACTAGATAATTCCTATGCAAGAGGAATTACTTCTAGGTTTATGCAGAACCTTATAATATTATTAGAATCTTGCAAAAAGAATTCTTAGATATATTAAAGGTGCCATTATTTGGTGCAGTAAAAACAATCCAATTGTTTCTTTCTCTTGAATTGAAGTTGAGTATAAAAGTGTTGTAAAAGAGGCTCTATGGCTGAATAATTTGTTCGACGAGATAAAGATGAAGGATGAAGGTAGTATTCCTTTGTTACTCGTGACAACTAGAGCACCATATCTCTTGCACATAATCTAGTACAACATCAAAGGATGAATCAAATTGAGATACATATACACTTCATCCATGAGAAGGTGCTAAGTGGTGAGATAGATATCAAGTTCATGCCGATTGAAAACATATTGCGACATCTTCACAAAGCCCCCGTGAGCTGCAAAGTTTTGTCACTTTTGTGAAAAAATTGGATTGTCAAAGTTTCCATTGAGGGGAAGTGTGTATGAAAATGTCACCTCCTAATAGAACTTGGTATTTGTAAGAATAAAATGCATTGGAAAAGACCTTTAGGCATATGTAAAAATACCTTTAGACATGTGTATACCTCCTTAGCTTATTTTTAAAAAGAAATGTAGAAAGACCTTAAAGGCGGTCTTCAGTAAACTCTTTAGTGCTATTGATTTTACTTGTAAACATCCAATGTAAGCATATTGTTAAGGAGGTACTTGGTTATAAATAACTCCTATATACTTGGCTTCAAGTAACCTTTTATAAGAACTTGTGAAAACATGTAAGACACACAAATCAACTTAGCCACTGATAATGGGATGATCTTTGGGATTCCAAATCCTTTTGTACCAAAAGGTAACTTGAATATGATGAAGGTGTTATAATTCATTCAACCTATATGCTAGCATAAAACTTTTTATGGTTTAAGGATTGTAAATCCTGTAGTGTACCACGAGCATGTAATATATTGGTATATGTTATCCCACTTAACATTAAGGGAGAGTGTTAGAAAATAATGGTTAAGTGGGGCTAGCTACCCCTTTAATTAAATATGGGTCTAACATTATACTATAGGTTAAATATTTAATAATAAGAAATAGTTATATTTATATTATTAAATATTCTAAACCTTTTTGTAAATGTGTCAACCGACATGGTTGAAAATGCGAGTTGGGAGACATACTCAATCACCTCATATAAATAGGACTTGGGCCCTTCTTTTCGATATATTGAAATATTTATATCAAAGGTTTTTACCCTTATGATTAGGTTTAGTAAAGAAGAAGGTTATTAACTAGATGTAAACGGGTTCTCTCGTGATAAAAAATGTTACTTTTTTACAAAGGGGTTTTTACCTTTGGGTTTTCCACTATAAATCATGTGCCTTATGTTATTTACTTTCGGTAAGTATTATTTTTATTTATTTGTTATATAGTTAAGTGGTGTAATGTTTATTTAATTATTCATTGTAACATTACATAATATGTTAATATTTAACATGTAAGTTGATTAAATCCGTATTTATTAAAATCCTCAAATTCTAATAGAGCTTCCCAATTCCCAAGAGGAGGGACCTAGTCTCGAAACGTTGATGAAAACCACTAATTTTTCTTGCAAAAAAATATTCACCTACTATTTCAAATCCTTTATTGAAAAGAAATCAAAACTTTCACTTAAAAATCTCCACACTTAAAATGGAGGGAATATATAAGTATTGGATATAGATATTTTGTACTAATTATGGGATTTTGCTTACTATACAAAGGTGCCTTATACCAATCAAAATAACGGTGTTATAGAGATGAATAATTACATGATTCGTCCTAAGAGCTTAGCACTTAATTTATATCCTGAAACTACAAATTGTGTCAACTAGATTCATAACTAAATTCCACACAAGGAAGTTTAGGAGGTGCCTCAGGAGAAGCATCATCGTGTGAAAAGCATGTTGTGTCATATTTTTAGGTTTTGGAAGAAAAACACGAGCCTTTATTTCTTTTATAAGAAGTGGAAATCTATATAGATGAAGAGAAAAGAGCTCATATCCATTGGACATTATCAACATGTGAAGGAATACTACTTTATTTATTCTATTACCCATGAGGTTTTTCATTGGAAATATGTTTATGTTGATGAATTTAACACTCATGCATATCATTATGCTCCTCCTCCTTTTGTACCTCTTATACCTCATAGGAAGGGCATGTTTCCTAGATTCTAATGATGTTCTTATTGTGGATCCTTCTCTTACTGCTCCACTACCTCATCCTTCTCATCCCATGCCCAAATGGATTCGACCTACTCTACAAGTAGTTAGTGATATGGTTGGTGATCTAATTGATTCATGTTGCACTAAAATTGGACCTCTAGTGATGTTATCTATCGTCACACTCACTCTATGCCAGTGGCTTCTAGGATGACTCTTATGAGTCAAGTTATTTCATCTAATCTAGTTGATTTTTCTCGAGGCTATTGGGAAACCTAAGTGGGATACAACTATGCATGATGAGTATTATTCCCTTTTAAATAATCATACTTGAAATTGGTACCTCTTCCTAAGGGAAGAAAACTTGTGAGATTCAAATGGGTCTATAAGACCAAATATGCATATGATGGTTCCATTGATAAGTACAAATATCACCTTATTACTAATGGGTTTCCTCAATTTGAAGGAGTAGATTACTCTGAGGCTTTTACTACTAATTTGAAAATGGATTTGATTCATTTTGGGGTTATCACACCGGCCGTATAGATATATTAATCATAAATAAGCATACAAATAATGAATACAGAAATAACCAGAAGATACAATACACAAGATTTAACGTGGTTCACCCAGTGTGGGCTATGTCCACCAAGAAACAACCAATCTATTATCACAGAGGAAATACAATGAATATTTGCAATCTTCCACACCTTCTTGGATGTCCAATACTTTCTTCCTCACAAGTTTCTCTTTTCTCTCTACAAAGGAAACTTCTTTACAATTCTTGTAATTCTTACCTTCTAACCCTAGCTTTATGCTTATATAAGCATATACAAACTTAGGGAACTTTAGCCATGTCATTAAAACCATTCTAAAGTTATATCTAATTCATGTGACTTAAATAAAGTGTTCATGCGCAGGAAACCGATGCCTGTTATCCTTAACCGATGTCGGTTCCTCCTTTCCTGACCGATACCCACCCCTAGGTGACCGAACGTGGTTCATCAACCAAATTTGGTCATTGTGTATTCCAATAGTCAATAAAAGCATACTATTAATGAATAAATTAAGCTCCATAACTTAAAAATCTCCCACTTGGAGATTAATTGTTGTATTATACCGTATAAATCCTTCATCTATTCCTTTCCTTGGCCTGTTTCTCCCTCTTCAAGTCTCAAAATTGAAGACTAATGGAAGTGAATTGTAGCTCCAACTTCTCCTTTGATAATAGCTTTGTTAGCATATCCACATGATTCTCCTTCATATGAATTTTCTCCAACTTCAGATGCCCATCCTCCAACACTTACCATATGAAGTGATACCTCAATCAATTTGTTTCATTCTTGAATGAAATGTTGAGTTATTTTTCGATGAATCACACTTTGACTATCAATTTACAATATACAATCCTCTTTCTCCTTTCCCCACTCTTCCATGAACCTGATCATCTATATCATCTCCTTGTTAGCTTTTTGAAGTTACTAACATACTCGCCTTTGTAGTAGCACAAGGCCACAACCTTCTGCAATCTCAAAATCTAGCTAACTCGCCATCCCACCTCTGCGCGAAAATGTATCTACTAGTGTTCCTCCTACCATCCAAGTCACCAGCCATATTTGAATCAACATAGCCACATAAAGAAGTAGCGACCCTCCATAATATAACCAGTATGCTAAATGTCCCTATCAAATACCCGAGAATCCATTGGACTGGTTTCCAATGCTCTTAACCGAGATTGGCCATAAATTTTCTCACAAATCCCACTACCTTGTAGTGTATGGTATAGTAAAACCATAACATACATGATACTTCTAATTTCTAAAGCATATGGAACTTTTCCATGTATTCGACCTCCTCATGTGATGTAAGATATTGATCTTTACTCAATTTGAAGTGTCCAACCATAGGTGTACTTACAAGTTTTAAATTTTGTAAATTACAACTTTCCAACATCTTATTGATATAATGATCCTGAGGCAAATACAATTTCTTGTTCTTCCCTGTCTCTATGAATTTGCATGCCAAGGATTTTCTTTTGCATCTCCTAAATCCTTTGTTGCAAATGTTAGGATTGAGCAAGGACTAAGAGGGGGTGAATCAATCTTGTGATAAAATTTTTTATTTTCAACTTCAAACAATGAACTTATAAATTTATCCTAGTGCTTGATCACAATTTCATTTGCACACAAACATGAAAAAATTAGATCCTTTCTTTTATTGATATTCAGTAAAAATTACAACAATACATGAACTCAATGGAATTCAACTACAAGATATTAATACAATTATCATTCATCATTTTGATATTACAAAGACTTCAATAAATTAAGTACCAAATAAAATTTAGTAAATAAGTACCAAAAACTTTAGTAAAATAGTAAGACAATTCTCCTTCATGAATCTCACTATGTTTGGTAATCTAGCATTCTCTAAATCCCAAACCGAATTTGAAATCACTAGAGCCATAACCAATGAAAGTACATCTCTTGGAATTTGCATCCAAATTCTTTCTATTTTCTTTATCAACATGCACAAAAGCTTTTGAGCCAAATAATCTAAGAAAAGAAAGATCTATCTATTTTCCTCGTCTAAGATTCTTCTCGTATTCCACCTTCCAAAGTGCACTTGAAGGTCTACAATCAATTAAATAAACTATCATGTCTACTACTTCCGCCTAAAATTGTAAGGGCAATCCTGCATGTATCTTCATGCTTATAGAACATTCCATGATTATCTTGTCCATTCTCATGTGGTGTTCTAAGAACCATTCTTTCTCTACATATTCCATTCACTGAATAATAATCATTGAAATATTTGCTGCAATACTCACCACCATTGTCAGATCTAAGACATTTTAACTTTGAATTTGATTCATTTTCCACAAGGGATTTCCATCTTTTAAAAGTTTAAAAACATCAAATTTACGCTTAATACAATAAACCCATACCTTTCTTGTAGCATCATCAATGAAAGTCACATAATATTGGGATCCACCATGAGAAGATACCTGGGTTGGTCCCCACACATCTGAGTGCACTAGCTCAAATTTATTCTTCTTCTTTGTTTCCCCAACTTTGAGAAATATCACTCTCTTTTGCTTTCCAAAAATAAAATGCTCACAGAAATCAAGATCTATCTATTTCATATATGATAACTTACCCATAGCCTTTAAGATCTACATTATTTTTTTTTCACTCATATGGCCTAGCCAATATTACCAAATGCTTGTATTTGAATATGAAGTAAATAGAATAGAAAAGGAATCAATAATATAGGTAGAAAAATACAATGTTCCTACCTTATTTCATCTTGCTATAATAAGGGCTCCTTGGTAACTTTCTAAGAATCGGTATGAATGTAACCATGCATCCAACTTCACCTAGTTGTCCCGTAGAAATAAGATTTCTCCCCGAGGCTTGGAACTTTCCTCACATCTTTCAATATCCATGTATTTCCATTCTGAAATTTTAGATGAACTTCAACTTTACTAAAGTGATATTGCATGGTTCATCATCTCCTAAATAAACTTTTCCAAAATTGCCTCGACATAATTTCTGAAATAACCCTTTATAGGGTTTCTTGGAAAGAAGCTCCCGAATCTAAAACCCATGATTCTATTTTATTATCCAAAGAGAGAATTAGGAATCTTACATTACCTCTTTTTTCACAATATTTTCCTCTTTACCTTTTTCTGGTAAATTCTCTTTGTTCTCCTTCAACCAATAATCCTTCTTTGTATGACCTTTCTTTCCATAATTCTAGCACGTTATTCCACCACATTTGGATTTAGATCTACCCATCTTTGACTTAGAACTCCCATTCTTCTTACTCTTGTATCTATCCTTCTATCTTCCCCTACTTTCTACATTCAAAGCATTCCCAAATTATGATTCTCTTGTACTTTTTCTACGTATTTCTTCATTCAAAATTATAATAACCATGTCATCAAATTTTAAAATATTAGTAGCAATCGCTATATTACTAATAACTATTACCAAGTTACTTTGCAATTATTTGACAAAGAACATAAGAGTAAAAGTTCTTTCACTTCATGCTTAAACGGAATACTAACCGATTTTAATTGATTTACATTAGATTAGAAATCATCTAAATGACTTCATGAAAATTCACCTTCTTGCATCTTAGAATTAAATAATTTCTTCATCAAATAAAATTTATTTGAAGCACTAGGTTTTTCATATAAATTAGCTAAATATTTCATTAACTCTATTGTGGATTTAGTTTCAGCAATATTTGAAGCCACAATCTTTTGCTGTGCTCAATCTTATAGATCCTGCGAGCCTTTCTGTCATCAAGAATATCCCATTTTTCATCATTCATCTTTACAGTCTTGCACTCACATCCAACGGTTAGTATAAATATTTATGATACAAGTAATCACCCACCCGCATATTCCTTAATAGATAATCACGGCCATCAAATTTCTCCACTCTTACTTTACTATATTCTTCCATTGATTTTCTCCCACTCAATCAAAAATCCCTAAGTGAGTATAGATCTGTCAACACACACAAAAACCCTTAAAAAAATCTCTAATGCAGAGCTTTTAGGGTTAGTACACTTTAGTTGTATAGATATATTAATAAAAAATAAGCATACAAACAATGAATACAAAAATAACCGAAAAATACTATACATAAGATTTAACGTGGTTCACCCAGTGTGGGCTACATCCACCAAGAAACAACCAATCTATTATCACAAAGGAAATACAATGAAGATTTTCAATCTTCCACACCTTCTTAGATGTCTAGTACTTTCTTCCTCACAAGTTTCTCTTTTCTCTATCCAAAGGAAACTTCTTTACAATTCTTGTAATTCTTACCTTCTAACCCTAGCTTTATGCTTATAAGCATTTACAATCTTAGGGAACTCGTAGCCATGCAATTACAACCATTAGATTCAATTTATAACTAAAGTTAGATATAATTCCCATGACCTAAATAAAGTGTTCATGCACAAGAAAATGATCTGGGTTATCCTTAACTCGATGTTAATTCCTCATTTCTTAACCGATACTGGTCCTCGGGTGACCGATCGTGGTTCGCCGATCGATGCCAGCCACTATTTATTCCAGCGAAGTCAACAAAAACTGCTACTAGTGAAGCAATTGAGCTCCAAAACTCAGCAATTCACCTTGTCCTTTCCCTCGTTACACCTCATGGATGGATAGTCTTTCAAATAGGCATGAAAAGTGCCTTCCTACATGGTGATATTCATGAGGATATTTATATGGAGAAACCTTTGGGATTTGTGTTGGATAAATAGTTGGTTTTGTAAGATTCATAATTTAATTTATGGTGTCAAACAAGATCAAAGATATTGGTATGAGAAAATGGATGATTTCTTGTTGAATGTTGGCTTTCATCATTGTGAGAAAAACTCAATGTTTATATATTTAAGAGTGTCAGATTTATTAATCTTAGTATTATATGCTTATGATATAATCCTTTGCTAGAAGTTTTGATTCTTTAGTTTGGGACATACAAAAAAAGTTGAAGGTAACTTTTGATATGATATATATTTGGGTTTATTATACTACTTTCTTAGTCTCCAAGTTCATTAATGTTTAGAGGGAATTTCCATTGGACAAAAAAATATGATAGATATCATTTAAAGTTTAACTTTGCCACTTGTAAGACTTCACCTAAACCATTTTAGCTGGGCATTGAATTGACTGGTGATTGTAAGAGTAAATTGGTTGATCCTACTTTGTTCAAATAGTTAACAAGAAATATTATATATTTGACACACGCACATGTTGATATAGCTTCTATTTTTAATCTCGTCTCTCAGTTTTCACATAAACCTCATGAGATTCAATAGCATGTAAATAAGCTTATTTTTTCTATATTTATGGTTTTTTGAATTTTGGCATTCACTATTCACCACATGGATCTTCTAATATTGAAGGGTTAACATATTCAAATTGGGATGGATATCGTGATAACGATGATCTAATTTTGGATTATTTTTTACCTTGTTCGTAGGTCCATTTACATGGTGTTATATAAATAGACACTTGTTGCCTTATCATCAACTGAGGAAAAATATAGAAGTGTAGTTGATTTAACTAAAATTAAATATTAATCAAAGAATTGGTGATCAAGCATATATATAATAAAATGATAATAATAAAATGAAATAGAAAGTAAGTACAAGAAATAAGAGTACAAGAGTGACTTAGATGATTCCTAAGTGTTTGGATTGAATATGAACTTGGGTGATGGTGGATCAAGCTCAATCTAGACTATGCATGCTTTTCCTAGGAGATAATGATCTACGAGTGTGTTGGACAATAAAACCTGGATATAAACAAGAATACTTGGGGAGCTAGTGTCTCGATATGGGTGTTAGTGTCCTCGTAATGGGTGTGGATAATATTATTTCATGGTATGATAATGTCACCTTCACCTTACTATATGTTGCATCCACTTTGTTATAAG